>BQNB010026674.1:0-27500 GCA_026074375.1 Tanacetum coccineum | reverse complement strand
TTTGCAAGTACTCATCAGATGCATCGGGTTCTGTGTCGTATACCAATTGGCGTATGGTGGTTGTGCACTTCATAATAGGACCAATACTTGCACGACCGGTAGCATCGTAACGTTGTTTAGAAAAATAAAAGTATTCGGGAAGAGGCTGAACATCATAATTTGTAATACCGTTGTCTATTTTTTTTTTAAGTTTAGAACTCATACGATACCTTCGCCTAAAATTATCTTCCGTGTATTTAGGAGGAGTGTCTTCATTGCCAAATAGTCGTCAATTAGTCGTCAATTAGTCGTTGTTCCGCCTCTTATCGTTCACGTGGTATGTATGTCCTCTTCTTAGGACCCGATCCCGATTCTGAACCCCCGGCTTCTTGATTACTCAAAGCTAGAAATTATTCATAAGCCTCAAAACCCCGCATATATCGCTCTGAATCGTCTTGAAAATATATATCGTAATGATCAAAGGTGTTTGGATTCATAGTGGTTTTTTTAAGGAAAAATAAGTATTGTTGAGGTAGAAATGATATTGAAGTGTGTATAAAAACTGGAATAATAAGGAGGTATTTATAGGATTTTTAAGGGGTAAAATTTTGAAAAAAAGGGCTAGTTTTGGACGAAAATTTTATGTTTTCTCCTTTTTGACCATTATTAAACGTTCATATTAAAAAAAGCCTACGATGTGGGCTGGAGCTGTCGGCGCGAGTGGGTATGACGTGAGGCCCGATGTAGTTGACGTGAGCATTTTATGGGTTGGTGTCATGACGCCACCGTACCCTCGTCTCTTTAATGGTTAAAATCTAAATCTTCCATCTGCCTCATTTTACCGCCAGATTTAAAACACGGATAAATATCATCCAACCACAATCACTATCATAAGTAACAATAAAATAGATGTCAAAAACACCTACACCAGATCATGGACGGTGGTTTTGCAACTTTGCAAACTATATCAATTGTGACAGCCACATGTGTTTATAACATTATTTAGACTATTGATTAAAGTTCCGAAAAAGATTCAATCTTTGCTCTTTTTGAGGACGGTGGATTACTATTAGGCACCTATCATTAAATATTCATGCGTAACTTATGGGTCCACCATAACCTCGACAACAAGCTTTTAGCCGCATCATAAGCTCAGATCTGTCACCTTCATAAACCAGTGATAGAAAGATCACAGATTCCGGCAACGAGTGGTTATTAATACCAACTATTAATCGATATATTTGTATAACTATTAGTTATTAATTTTGGGACGGATGGAGTAACCTTTTTTTTTAACTTCTTTTTTTTCTTCATAAAATGAGTTTGAAGATAACGCGTAGATAGGACAGCCAGAACTCGACTCCGGGGTGTTTGTTTAAGCTTATATGCGGCTTATGAGCTATTTGTTTTTCGGCTTATATTTATACGCTTTAATTTTCGACTTATTTTTAAACTTCTAGGCTTATATAAGTTTATTATGATATGACTAACAATATACGATAACTAGCTAAAAGACCCGTGAAATTCACGGGTATTTTTAAGTAACGTCGAAAAAGAATTAGCAAATGACATTACGTATTATGAAGTTATAACTGAGGAAGAATCTTATATGCCTTGATAAACAAACGTACAATATACAATTGATAATAATCAAACATGTGTTATATGAAACACAACAGTAATATAATCCAACAGAGAAAATAAACTTCTTCAATCATTTATTTCTACTAATGTAAGACATGTTACATGTAGATGTGATCATAAATTGTGTAGCACTTCTTTGTAGACCATGTTGGTGGTGATATTAGTGAGATTTTCGTGTTCGTCACAAATAACCATCTTCAATTCTTTTTTGTTCATAATGCGATAGACGACTACAGATAGATGGTCATCTATAAAAACAGATCGTGGCAAATGCCCTCAGGGCACTTTTTAGACAAACATTTTATCTTATAGCGGCCCCGTTATCCTATTTATTTTTATCTTCTTTGTTCAATATGATATAACTTTAGGTTGTTATGCATTAAAAATCATAATTTCATATTTGAGCGAAGTTTTAAGGGTATAATAGTAAGGGGCAATTTCATATATGCTCAACTTAAAAATCATAATAGTAAGAGGCAATATCATATATACTCAATTTTAACCATTTTCTCTTTATATGTAGTCGAGAATAAAAAACTTAAGATTCAATTTGATGTTATTTCTCGACCAATCTCCAATGAATAAAGCGTCATCTGCGAAAAATAAATGAGAAAGATTCAAAGTATTAATAATGATCTATCTAATTTATATTTCTCTTATTAATTCAATATAATATAACTTGACACATAACCATCTAAAGATCTCGATCCTAAATATAAGCTTACACTTAACGAATGAAACGAAATATCACTCCAATCATCAAATTTGCATATTGGTACGATATGAATGTGATGATATAGTCATATGTAAATACAGTAAGTAAAATAGACCTAACAAAGTGTTATCCTAATACTTACCATGTTGTAGATTGTTTTGGTATTATTATAACATTTTTTTATCTTATATATATATATATCTTATAAAGCTTAAAATTGCATATATATCTAACTCAAACTTAAAATTGCATATATATCTAACTCAAACAAAAGCTTAAAATTACATATATATCTAACCCCATGTAACACAGTTGAGTTTCGCTCTCATGAAAAAAGAAAGGTAAACAAGAATCGACGGTGCATTAAGGATTTATGCAGTGAACATTATAATTAAAAATTATAGACCTAATCAACGCCCATTAGCTTTAAGGGTTTCTTTTTCATCGGCTTACCGTTTGCAGCAAAGTTTTCGAATTTTTGACTCAATCTCTTGGCCATTCAAGTCTTATTACAGCCATAATGTTCATGTTACATATAAATTAGTTATACTGGAAAATATTAGATAAAAGGATAATGTATAACCTATTTTGTGATTACATCAACTTATAATGAATCAAATATCTAGAGACTACAAACCTTTGAAAGTACGAATTTCTTAATTGCATATTCATTGAACATTGATCAATCTGTACAAAACAAACGAGTTAAAGATAATATTAGTTTCTTGCAAAAAGTAAAATCAATAATAAAGTAACAATCGTGTATGCAAATAGATGCTTAGAGTATATACGTTTGTTTATTAACAAGGTTTTGATACCCGCGCTTCGCTGCGACGCGTTTGGTATAGATCGGTAATTAAGAGAAACGTCAGAATTAACTACATGCTACAAAAGATACTACATGAGTATTGCTTATAATTTAACAGAACATACACGATCATGGTCAAGATTTTTGACCCGAATTGGTATTTCTGGATTCAACCAAAGGTCACTATCTCTACATATATCTACTACTCTCTTTAGATAAAGAAGAAAACACGAAAGTTAGATATAGAAGAAAACATGAAAGTAGTCATTAATGTAGTATTTGCCTCCGGATAACGATTCACTTTTAAGCTCGTGAAGACGCTCAATAATATTACATAACACACTTGTAATGACTCCGCATAAAAGTTCTTTTAGACTAATATGAAACTAAGCTCCAAAAACACCTAAAGTAAAACACTTGCGAGCTACAAACAAACGAAATTTCAAAACATGTCCTACTCGTAAGTGTTGCCAGCTACTCTCTAAGAAAGCAACAATGTCGTTGTTATATAAGTTTAAAATGACTTCGTAATTTACACATTCCTATTGTTCATTCATATGCATGATCTTTATTTTCTTCCTTGCATATAATGGTTTACAAAACATCATGTGAATTGTGTATGGACCCAAACCCAAATCTCATGATAATACCATTGATCTTCTTGAAGATATGCTACTGAGTTGATAAGTAATTCTAACATTATTTAACTAAAGGTTTTAAAAATACAAATAATGACAAAGATTAAAACCTACCTGCTACACGAAAATTAAAATAGTTGCTTTTTCAAAAAACCCAAAGTTACAAAGGATGCATTATTTTCCTTTATGATTCTCTTAAAAGGCGTTCTTCTTTATGAAATTAGAACAAATTGAAGTATTACTACCACCTTAAACTTTCACAAAATAATACTAAAATAAAAACACTATCATATCAATCAATCAACGATATATATATATATATATATATATAGGGATGGGTTCTAGGGAAAACAATATTTTGCTAGAAAACCCAGAAAACCAAACAGATGCCCTAAAAAAATCAAACAGATGCCCTAGTTTTTTTGGGCATCTGTTTGTTTTTTTTTTTTTTTTACAGAGTGTAAATCGATGCCATATTTGCCTGAAAAAACAATTTTTAGCCTGAAAAAATTAGGGCATCTGTTTGGTTTTTTTAGGGCATTTGTTTGGTTTTTCTAGGTTTTCTGGGTTTTCCACCAAAATAAGGTTTTCTCATGATCCCATCCCTATATATATATATATATAAAGTTGAAGTGATGGAGGAGGTAAATCAACCAAGTGAGTGGACCTTTATTTGGAGTCCAAAATCATCTTTAAATTCCTTCACCCTTCCTGTCCGCATAAGAAGGAAACCAACAAAGTCTCTAGTAGCAAAAAACAAACTATTCAGATCTGAAACAAAAAAAAATGTGTTATCCTGAGGTTATTCGTAGAAAAAATGTAAAACGAACCAAAGAAGAAAAGTTTATAATAAAAGGCACAAAAAGTAAGTATGACATAAGTTATAAACTACATAAACCATAAGCCTCTATTTCAATTTTTTTTCTTGCTTCCTACATGTTCCTCCACTTATCTTTAAGATCCATAGGTGTACGACTACTACTTAACAAATGTGTTCATTTGAGACCCTTAATTCAAGAGAAATTCGAGCAGACCAACTATCATTTCATGTATGATAGGTTGATATAATACGCAAAGCCAACACTTAAAAGAGAAAGAGATAAACCATTCTTGAAATCCTGTTAAGCGCTTGTGCATAGCTTACATCCAACTTGTTGGCCCTTGCAGCTTCATCACTGTTAGTATAAAATTCGTGTTGGGTTTAGCAAGGTGTTGAAGTCTTTTGTCGGGTCGGGCCTCCAAATGACTTGAGTGTTTAATCTTGTACTAGAGCAAGAGAAGTGATGATTTTCTGCACAATTGAAAGTAAACCGTTAGCCTTGCCGTGGGGACGGACCCCACGATTAGACTTCGGCGTGAGAGTAAGTATTCATATTGTCAGAGTATATGTCAAAGAGAATAAGAATAATTGTGTACCTTTTGGGGTATACTATGACCACTATTTATAGGTGTCTAATACTAGGGTTTCCTAGCATTTCGGTTGCTTTAGTAGTGGCCAGAGTGGGTCCCTTGTCGGGCAAGGTTCCGTGGTAATTGTGTGAACGGCCGTGGACGGATCGTCTATAACTGGATCCGCGAACGGATCGCTGGGTTCGGGTCGCGGCCAATGTGAGATTGGGTTTTACTTCGACCCGTTATTGACAGGTTGGGCCCAAAAGCCCAAGTAATAGTGTGGCCCAAGCCCAGAGGCTTGGTACACCTAGTATACGTCATCAAGTCCCCCCAGTCTAGTATGATATTGCTTGCGGATCATGTACTGCGTGCGGTGATCAATACTAGACTTTCGGCTACTTTATTTCCTTCTGGAGTCATCTATTTTTATGCCGTGCCGCTTCTTTTTTTTTTTTTTTAAAGGTTGGTGACGCTTCAGTGACGTGGCGCATTGATGTCCCTTTACCTTCTGACTGGTGACAGCTTTTTACCAGTTTCCTATGCGCTTTTCTACCGTTGATTAGGCAAGTGATATACATGTGGCGTCATCCAGGTACCAGTAGGAGTAAATATACCCAAAGTATAAATACCCCTCTCATTTTTACTGTTTTTCTCTTCTCAAAATCTTTCCACCGTCATTGTTAATTTATTTGAGCTTTTACTTTTTATTCCACGTCCGCGCGTTGTTTTCCTCGTTTTTACAGTTTTTCGAGATTCAGGTTAGCATCTATCTTCGTTTGTCTTCTTCAAAATGGCTAACAAACATTTCATTATGACCCGAGAGATGGTAGAAAGCTTTTGCAATAGTTATTATATTCCTGATGAAGTTCATCCTACCGCTCTGGGGCGGGATAGGACTATCACCCAATTTCTTGAGGGTAAAGTGGGCGTCTATACTAGGTTATTCAATTATTGTGGCTATAGGATTCCTTTTACCAAATTTTTTGTAGCCGTTCTCAAACATTTCCGTATACACGTTTCTAAGCTATCCCCCTTCGGTGTTGCTCGCGTATCTCATTTTGAGGTTTTAACGCGCGTACTTAATCTCGCCCCATCGGTAGCCATTTTTCGTGCGTTCTACACACGCATATATAGTGACGGATTGTTTTCGTTTGCAAAACGTTCCTTATCGGCTCCCTCTTATCTCTCGAAACCCCCGGACTCTATTAAGAATTTGGCGGACCATTTTTCTTCGTTGATTCTAAGGTATTCCCTATCTCCGTCTCTTTGTATATAGGAGGCGTGTTGGAGAAGGATCCGGCTCCCCATCTTACCGATCGTCAAGAGCAGGCTGTTCATGTCCTTTCTACTAACAAAGCCCCTTTCCGGCGGTATCCAGAGTGTTTTTTAGTTCTTGTGGGTTTGAGCCCCTACTATCCATTTGATGAAAACATTTATCCAGCCTTTGAGAGACCTGATAAAATGGGTGGGTAAAACTTCCTTTTGGTGGGGATTTTTTGTATATTGTATTTTTTATGGGGTTTAATCTTTTGATGTTTATTCTGCAGATATGAGTTTGCTTGACTTTATCAGGATTGCTGACCCCCGAAAGGTGCAGGCGGTAAAGGTCCAGAAAAGGGAAGAGCAGGTGAAGTTGCTTGATAGTATAAAACATTGCTTCGTGTCCCTGGACACTCCTGCTGTGGCTCAACAAGAGGGTGGTAGTGGTTCTGGCGCTGGTCCTGAGGTTTCTGCTCTGGCTGCGGAAGAAAATGTTGCTGCGGAAGAGAATATTGTTCCGGCAGGTGCTTACTTGGATTTGACGGATCCGGAAGATGATCTGATTGTGGCTGAGAAAGGAGATGCCACTCGGAAGCAGCCGGAAAAGGCTAAGAGGAAGAAGTTGTCAAAGCAAAGTGATACCCTTCCTGCTAAAAGGTTGAGGGTAGATCATCCCAGCCTTGCTTCTGGGACTGGTGGGAAGACACTTGCTAGCTTGAGACGGACTATTCCGGAAGGTTCCCTTGCATTGGGGCCTTCTTTTCAGGCGGACGTTCACGCTCAGGTTACCGTGCGGAGGTATGTGCATGCTTATCCCTCTTTTATTTTATCTGTACTTACTTGTACTTTCCTTAATGTTATTGTTTCTTTTCTTGTCAGTTCCCGTGTTGCGGATGCCCCTGTGTATACTGTTGTTGATATTGTGACTTCCAGCAGGGGCAAGACGCATGCCGCGCCTACATCGGACGTGGGCAGGTCTTCCCAGCCTGAGACGTCGGAAGGGTCGGCTGACTCTATCTATGAGACGGCCACCCTAAATTCTGAAGATGCCTAACGTTGGTATATTCCTCGCTGGAATATTAACAATGATTCACTGCTGGATGACGGCTTTTCTTGTCGCACGCTGGTGGATCGCGTCCCCCCCCCCTCCCCCGCTTTTTCTCCACACTCTGAAATATGGATTATGACCAATTGTTTGAGGAGTTCAATGTAGGGGCAGCGCGACAAATTTGCCTTGGGTCGGAGGTGAGGTCTCGCACTGAACATGAGCTGGAACTTAAAGAGAAGCTTCGGGCTAAGTATGATGCTCAGGGTGTGCTTCTTAAGGAGAAGGATGTGGAGATTGCAAGGTTGAAGTCTTTGGTGGAGAAGAAGGAGACGGAGTCCGCGGAGGTTTCCCGTCTCCGTGATCAAGTTTCTGTTTTGACTGCGGAGAAATCATTCTTGAGCGAGGAGGTGTCGGCTCTTAAGAGTGTTGTTTCACAGAAGGAAACTGACATCTTCCTTCTTGATTCCCGCGCTACTTACCTTAAGTCTGCCCTTGATGATTCCCAGGCTGCCTGTACTGAAGCCAAGAACTTAATTTCCACCTTGTCCTCCGAGAGAGATGGACTTGCTTCTGAGGTATGACTTTTATTCCGCTCGTTACTTTGGTGGTGTTTTGGTTTGTTTTTTTTTTACTTAACTTTTTACCCTTGCAGATTTCTACTCTTC
Source organism: Tanacetum coccineum (assembly GCA_026074375.1). NCBI lineage: Eukaryota > Viridiplantae > Streptophyta > Magnoliopsida > Asterales > Asteraceae > Tanacetum > Tanacetum coccineum. The sequence continues at coordinate 19,351 of BQNB010026674.1, read as the reverse complement.
ATTCTGCTTATCGTGATTTTAAAGAGAAGATGGAAGGTCAGCAAGAAGCGCAGGCCCAAGTGTTGTACAACCGTGTGGCTGAACTTGAGGCACATGTGATAGATGTGTCCGGTCGCTTGGAGGGGGAATTTTATCCTGCTTACCTGACTGCTCTGGCCGGACGAAGATGGTTGTTGACGCACGGGGTGCAACTTGCTATGGTGAAATGTTTTAAGTCCCCCGAGTACCAAGGCATTCTCGGTCATGCTTTAGGCCGAGCCGTGGATTTTGGTATGCAAGAGGGTTTAGCGGCTGGCCATGAGCATGGAGTCGCCGAAACCCCACTTTTCGTGGTCACGACTTATAATCCGGAGACTGCCGAGGCCAATTATCTTAACGCGGTAAGAGCTCTTGAGGAAGCGGACTTCCCTTTGGTTCATTTGTTGAAATCCAAGAAAGATTCTGGGATGGATGAGGTCTTGGATTGCTTTCTCCTGGACGGGCCTTTGGCAGACCTCCCTGAAGCTGCTCATCTTCAACCGTGCATTGAGCAGCTCTCTGTCCCTATCTATCATGCTGATGTTAAGGTTGTTGTCGGGGAGACCTCTTTATCTTTCGCTCTACTTAATGTTCATACCCGCGCCGAAGGCGCGAAGAAGCATGTCGCAACTCTTCGTCAGTTAATGGTGGATATAATTTCTCATCCCTTGTCCTCTCAGAACTTGGTGGGTGAGGCTAGCACCTTCGCGGCTACTCTCTCCGTTGAGGATTTGGACACAAATGAGGATTTGGGGAGCGTGGTTTGTATGCCCCAGTTTGAAGACCCTCGCTTTGAGATTTTGCAGTGACCGCATGTGGTCTGTTACGGCGGCTTGTTTGTGTTTGGAATTTATTTTATATGTTGTGGCCGTATGTGGGGGTTGCGGCTTTTATTGTAAATTGATATTAACTTTGTAAGTTTAACATCTAATTTGGACGGACTCTTGTAGGTCCGTTCCGCAACACGTTTTTAGTGCTACGTTTGCTATCTTTTGTTTATTACCGGTGTACGTTCGTAATAAATAGTCTTGTGAATATTTGTGAGTTATTCTCCCGGTGCAGGGCTTGCAATACCTCTTACGCGCCTGAGCTAATTTTGAGGTTGCTCAACCTTTATTATACGGGATAATATTTTTGTGGAGCATGGCTCCTTGCATGCGCGTCTTAACAATTAATATAACTTTGCAAAGTAAAGAAATAATTTAAAATTTAAAACTCGTGAGGGTAGCTAATCCCCACTTTTCATTGAAATTCAAAATATTACAAGATAAGGATAAATAAATATATTACCCTTCGGAGCATCATATGTGCCGAGCGGATTCTTACACTTCATGTATATAACACTTTTTGAGATTACAAATGTTCCATGTCCTCGGTATTTCATTTCCTTTGCAGTCTTTGAGCTTGTATGCTCCTTTTCCAAGCGACTCTTTAACTTCATACGGTCCTTCCCACTTGGGTCCGAGTTTGCCTTCATCCCTGGCATGACTTGCTTCATTGTTGCGGTAGACCATGTCGCCTGGCTTGAAACTTGTGCCGCGGACTCTTGAGTTGTAATACTTTTCCATCTTTTTCTTGCTTTTTGCTTCTTGAATTGCTGCTTGCTCCCTTCTTTCCTCTATGAGGTTTAAGTTCATTCCTAAAGCTTCATTGTTTTTTGTCAGATCGATCTTCGTAGTCCAGAGTGTTGGCATGCCTATCTCCCCCGGGATGACAGCTTCCGTGCCGTATGTCAGTGAGAATGGTGTTTCCCCGTTACTTGACTTGATCATTGTACAGTGGGCCCATAGGACGCATGGGAGCTCATCTATCCAATCTTTGCTTCTTTCATCAAGCCTTGCCTTTATTCCTTCTCCTAAGCTTCTATTTGCTCTTTCAACTAGACCATTTGCTTGCGGGTGCTTCACGGAAGCGAAGCATTGGCGGATACACAGTTTCTCACACCAATCCTTGAATAGATTATCACGGAACTGTTTTCCGTTGTCTGATATAATTTCCCCAGGCAGGCCAAATCTGCAAACAATGTTGTCCCATACGAACTTCTTTACTGGATTGCCAGTGATGGTTGCGACAGCCTTTGCCTCGATCCATTTAGTGAAATAGTCGATAGCAACAATCAAGAATTTGACCTTACCTGGACCTTTCAGAAAAGGTCCGGCTATGTCTATCCCCCACTTATAGAATGGCCATGGCGACGTGATGGGAGTCAAGTTCTGCTATGGATTTCTTGGGACGGGGCAGTGTATTTGACAGTCATTGCATCCCCTTATCAAATTTCGTGCGTCCATATGCATTGTTGGCCAGTAATATCCTATTCGGATAACTTTGGCAACCACAGATCTAGGACCGGAGTGCATGCTGCACGACCCTTCGTGTATTTCTCTTAGGACGTAGTTTGCTTGGAGTGGTCCGACACACCGGAGCCATGGTCCTAAGAAAGACTTCTTGTATAAGGTTCCATTAATCATGGTGTACCTGGCCGCTTTGCGACGTACCGCTCTGGCCTTCTTTTTATCCTCCGGAAGGATTTCTTTTGCCAGGTACTCGCATATGGGTGTCATCCACGTGTTGCCCTCTTCTTCTACTACATCGAGAATTTCTTTTTCATTTATGGACTTTTCCTTCAATTCTTCCACAAGCACCTGTTTACTAAGATGCGCGAAGCTTGTGGATGCGATCTTGCTTAGGGCGTCTGCCTTCTTGTTTTCACTTCGTGGTATTTGTTTGATGGAAAATTCCTTTCTCATGTAATGGTAGTGGAGAAGACTGGATTATATTACTGGGATTTTAAATGTTTTTTACCTTGACATAGGGTCTCAAAGTTAATTTTTCCAATAATTAATGTTATTACGGTGTGTAGGTGAATCATCAGAACAAGATTGTATCTTTGGCCAGCCTGGACGGGATGTTCTCCTGGTAATCTTCCATTCAAGTATCTAGGTTTACCAATTGGAGCGAATATGAATCAAGTCTCGAATTGGAAACACTTGGTAGATCGTTTCAGAACAAACTTCTATCTTGGAAGCTAATCTTCTATCGATTGGCTGGTTCGGTTAATTTATCAAAATCAGTAGTGGGGGTATTGGTATTTATTAAATGTCAATATTTAAAGTTACCGGGGCACGGTCAATCTATTACTCGTGAAGCTTAGAGCTACTTTTTTTTAGGTGGGGCGGGTACAAAAATCGAAAGATTCTTGGATTAATGGCCCAAGTTTTGGCTCACAAAGTCATGGTGGGATCGGAATCTGGCAGTTTAAATATCGTTTATTTAGCCTTTCTTAACGTGGAGATGGACGTTTATGAACCATCCAAATTCATTATGGGAGAAGATGGGGGATTAATTTCTACTCACTATTCTATGCATGGTACTTGGGCAAATGTGGTTTCGACGATTCATGATCTTCATAACAGTATTATTATTCTAAACAATTCTATCCGTTATCAAACTAGGTGTGGCTCAAATGTCAGGGTTTGGAAATAAAAAAGGTCCGTTGTGGCTTGGTAGCAGTGCACGTATATCAAGATAGAATAGGTTATTTCGTCTAGATGTTAACAAAGATTGCTATGTAGCTGATCGTTGGTCTAACAATCGATGGAATTGGCATTGGAGAAGACACATAGAGGGTGCAGAAAGAATTAGAAATTTACTTAAAAAATTTTAGAGAATCGGGGATATGTTCATGATTGACGGACACAAATTCAGCAGATTGAATAACTTCGGTCAATGAGGACTCATGGCAATGGCTGTGCTAGTGCGAGGTAAAAAATGGTGTTTTATGTTGGAAGTAGAAACACGTAAAACATATCGATCGTACCATTCTTCCGGTTTGGACCACTCGCCACCAGATGGTCCAATGTTCTTCCAAGGAGGATTAACGTGTTTTCTGTGGAAGACTAGCATTGGATCGTCTTCCTTATAGATTCAATTTATCGAGACATGACTTTGATATTGATTCAATTTTATGTCCGTTATGTTCGAGGGCAACCGAGGCTAAAGATCATTTATTCTCCTTTTATGAGATAGCATGTGATGTATGGAGGTTAGTTCGTGTATGGTGTGGAATTTTCGATTCTCGTCTAAATTTAATTTCGTCTTGGCTAGCTTGGATTGATGGATTGTCAAGTGCTTCGGTAAAACAAGAGAGGATGTACGTGATACTTGTGACGTCATGTTAGTATATCTGGAAGTTTCAGAATTGTGTCATTTTTTAATTCTCATTCTATGAGGAAAAGTGACATTTTTGATTATATCCGTTTATATTTCTTTTTCTGGTTAAATGTAGAGGAGCAAAAAATTGTTAAGTTGCAGTTTGGGTAAAAACTCCTTGTAATTTTCTAGCTTTCTGCTCGTTGTAGTATTTGTGTTTATTTATTTTCCGTTGCAGTCTAAAAAAAAATAATAAAGATAAATTTTCCGTGACTTAACGCCTGCAAATCTAACGTACCATTAAATTGGCGGAATGTATTGTGGTCTAAAAGAGTGGACTATCCACTGTAAACCAAGTATTTTTCGTTTACGCAGACACCTGTCAAGTCAGTTTAACGGCGTTTAGGTACATCAACAAATAATCATCCGTGCAAATCATAGCAAACAAGAATATTTAAAAAAAGCAAAGCAGTTCGGCTAATACATGATGTGAACTATTAACTGTGAATGGCCATTAACGCCGTAATCTGCTTTGCTTGTCTTAAATATATTTTTTTTGGAAAAAAGATTCATCTAATGTTAAATTGAACATGATAGTTCATGTTAAGGATGTTGTGAGTTACGGCATTGATATAAATAATACAAATTTTCATAATACTGTCCCACTTTTTTTCCCCCACTCACAAAACCTCAACATGATCTATCATGTTCATCTTGAACATTAAAGGATCCTTATCCTTTTTTGTTTGTTATGATTTGCATGAATGATTTTTGTTGATGTGACCTGACTATGACTTAACGGTGTCTGCGTAAATCGGAAAATACTACAATGGATAAGTCAGTCTTTTAGACATAGTAATATTTGTCAAGTTAACAGCTTTTGTTAGATTCTGGCGTTAGTCACGAAAAATTATCTTCATTTGTTAACGTTACTTACCTTAAAGTATAATGAACTTTTTTGTCAATTTGGAAAGTTCTTTTTTTTGTCACTTAGTTAATATATTAGTTGCCTTTGTTGGATAACGACCATGTTTTGTAGTCTTTTCGATCTCTTGATAAATTCGTGATTTATACCTTCAGGCCTCCCCTTGAGTGAAAATTCTGTAGACTGTAGGTACATAAATTAATTATTGTTGCAAAACGAATCTTGAAAATCTCATCCTATAGACGAATTATTTGTGATCACAATTTGCCTTGTTGAAAATGGAGAAAATTTCAGGACATGATGATTTTTTTTGTACATGGGCTTATCTATTAATTGCTTTATTTCAACGGGCTGCATATCCGGAATAAGGTATTTGTTGGATTTAGCCACCTTTACAGACATGAATTAGAATAAATTTTGTTTTGACTCGTTGACATTTCCTTTTAGAGGTTTGCTAGAACCACATATTAGTTACAAAAAGATACATCCACACAATGATGTGCAAGACACATGAATCAATTAATACTTTTGTTACTCCCACATAATCTTTGTTTTTGACAAATCTCTTGTTAACATTGATGGATCGAATGCATGCGTTGAACTTGTGGAGTTCAGATTCACAGGCAGGCCGAAACAATATCTTTGGAAAAAAAGAAAAAGAAAAAGTAAGTTACACCACGGTTCAATTTGTGCTTATTGGATTCTTTTTCAGAGTAACGTCTCTCCTTGTTTTGTACCATCTCTCCTTGTTTTGTAGATTGCAGAATGGAGCATGGTAATGGTAGATTTTTATAGGCAAAATGTTTACCTAGTTGTTAGTGTGATGGTTTTGTTTATTAGGTCATTGGGTCATGGGACGAAAGGGGTCAAATGGAAACACAAGTCAAACTAGTCGCGGGTCAACTCGTTCGGGTTGGGTCAAGAGTTGAATTTTCTTGTGGTCTGAATCTGCTTTTTGTTGCTTCCATGTGACTATAATGTTATTGGTTAATATTGACTTTATCATTGCAAACTCCAGTAGATATTGTCAGAAAAGTGACTTAAACTTTAAGGAGAGTTTAGTAAATTTGGCTTTTAGTTTTAGTATATTTCTTAATTTGTGTTGGTTTAGAATTTGGTAACTTAGGTTATTGGTTTCTTATAAATAGAGATCAATGTTATTAGTTTTATTTGTTCCTTTTGAATTATTGTTTCGTAACTTTGAATTGGAATTTGTCTTTGAATTTGGTTTGGTAATTTGAATAAAGTTTTCGCTTCTTTTGTTCGATTTTGTTCGTTTGTTTGATATTTGATTACCAACAAGTGGTATTAAGAGCTAGGTTTGTTTAGCTATGAAGAAGAAGAAAAAAGGTTCTTGAGAATTCGTTTGGTTTTATAGGTTCGATCGTGTTTGATTTGAATTTGACTGTTAAGTAGTTTAGAATTTGTAAAATTGATATTGACTGTAAAGTAGTTTAGTACTCCCTCCGTCCCAAATTAATTGTCCCCCGATAAAAAACACACAGTTTAAGACTACATATCATTACTGCATTATCTCTCCAACTTTTTTGCAGAATGAGAGTTTTACCCTTATAGAATTAATTAAAGCTTTGAATAAAGTTTTAATTTCTAGTATCATTAGAGACAATATGGTAAACTTGCTACATTACTCACAACTATATTGGATGGGGATAATAATTTTGAAACCAAATGAAAAGAGGGACTATTATATTTGAGACGGAAGGGAGTGTTTATTAAAAAATTGATTTGAGTTTGGAATAGAGATGCAAAAAAACGGTTTCAAAAATCGGTTCTGGTCTTTTAGAAAAACCGGTTTTAAAAAAACCGTTTTTTCTAATAACCGGTTTCGTTTTTTTTTGTTTTTCCGAAATCGGTTTTTTTTCGGTTATTAAATGTTCGGGTATACGGATTTTTTCGGTTTATAATTTTTGGTAATCGGTTTTTTTTTTTTCGGTTATAATGTTTCGGAATCGGTTTTTTATACCGGTTCGGTTTTTTTCGGGAATTTGTAAATCTTTGTCGAACATTTATTTAATAAACTTGTTAATTCTCAAACCTTTAATTAAAACATTACACGGAAACATATAAACAAATACAATCATAACTTTTTTATTTGCACCGGAAACGTACTAAAAAAATACAACCATAACTTTTATTTAAACAATACAATTATACAACTAAAAATATATAAATACTAATACTTTTCGAGCTTCGGCATGGCCATCACAAAACATATTAGTGACCGAATTCGTTGACCGGTTTTTTAAAAAATATATAAATACTAATACAATTAAAACCGGTTTTTTTATAACGGCTAGTTGACCGAATTCGTTGACCGGTTTTTTTAACCGGTTAAAACCGGTTTTTTTATAACGGATATAAAAAAAAAATTAAAAAAAAAATAAGGTTATTTTAAAATTAAACCGGGGTTAAACGGTCGCTTACTAAAACCGAAAACCGGTCTAACCGGTTACGGGTTTTTTTAACGAATTCAGTAAAAAACCGGTTTTTTTTAGAAAACAAGGGTTCCGGTTTTTTGACACGGTTTTAAAAAAAAATAACGGTTTTGATTTGCATCTATAGTTTTGGACTTTTGATCGACAAAATACAATATTTTGAATTTTTGTTTTGGGAAACAATTTGGTTTAGTATGGCCAACAGCCTTATGATTTGGGCTTTTGACAACTAGGTGTACTTAGAGATGCAAGTATTGTAAACCGGTTTTTTAAAAAACCGTTCGAAAAAACGAAAATACCGGTTTTTTAAGACCGGTTTTTTTAACCCTGTTCGGTTAAATTTATAACCAACTGTCTTTTGACCGGTTTATCGGGGTTTTTTCCCATACCGGTTTTTTACCGGTTTTATAACCGGTTTTAACCGGTTTTATTTAAAAACCGGTTTTAACCGGTTTTTTATTTTTTTTTTAATTTTTTTTTCTTTAATTTTTTAATTTTTTTATTTTTTATACCCGTCAATAGTTTTATAAAAAAAAAAAAACGATTTTTAAACGGTTTTAACGGTTAAAAAAACGGTTCTGTGAGTAGAGCATTGATATAAAATAATACAAATTTCTCACAATGATGGCCCATTTTTTTTTTCCCACTCACAACAACCTCAAGATGATCTATCATGTTCATCTTGAACATTAAAGGATCCTTATCCTTTTTTGTTTGTTATGATTTGCATGAATGATTTTTGTTGATGTGACCTGACTATGACTTAACGGTGTCTGCGTAAATCGGAAAATACTACAATGGATAAGTCAGTCTTTTAGACCATAGTAATATTTGTCAAGTTAACAGTATTGTTAGATTCAGGCGTTAAGTCACGAAAATTTATCTTCATTTGTTAACGTTACTTACCTAAAGTAAATGAACTTTTTTGTCAATTGAAAGTTCTTTTTTTTGTCACTTTATGTTAATATTTTAGTTGCCTTTGTTTGGATAACGACCATGTTTTGTAGTCTTTTCGATCTCTTGATAAATTCGTGATTTATACCTTCAGGCCTCCCCTTGAGTGAAAATTCTGTAGACTGTAGGTACATAAATTAATTATTGTTGCAAAACGAATCTTGAAAATCTCATCCTAAAAGACGAATATTTGTGATCACAATTTGCCATGTTGAAAATGGAGAAAATCTCAGACATGATGAATTTTTTTTGTAATGGGTTATCTATTAATTGCTTTATTTCAACGGGCTGCATATCCTCGGAATAAGGTATTGTTGGATATAAAGCCACCTTTACAGACATGAATAGAATAAATTATGTTTAGACTCGTTGCACATTTCATTTAGAGGTTTGCTAGAACCACATAATATTTACAAAGAAACATCCATAAAATAATGTGGCAAGACACATGAACCAATTATTACTTTGTTATTCCATTAACTTTTTGTTTCACGACAAATTATCTTGTTACACATCATTTTGTGAAAATTCTTTTGTGAGTATTATGTGGTTGTAGCATTTTTCTTTACTCACTCTCCTTTGTACAATATTTGTACGTAATGATGATACTAATTAAATGTACTTTTATCAACATGCAATAATTAAATATACGATCTTCTTAAAAAGCCAGCAGTGGAGTTGAAGGACCCTTGTCAATCCTTGTCTCACCCTCCGGGGTTTACACCTTTGGTTTCTGAGGGAGGGAATCATCCTAATGAAGAGAATGGAGACAATAATGTTTACCTAGTTGTTAGTGTGATGGTTTTGTTATAGGTCAAATGGGTCATGGGACGAAAGGGGTCAAATGGAAACACAAGTCAAACTAGTCGCGGGTCAACTCGTTCGGGTTGGGTCAAGAGTTGAATTTTCTTGTGGTCTGAATCTGCTTTTTGTTGCTTCCATGTGACTATAATGTTATTGGTTAATATTGACTTTATCATTGCAAACTCCAGTAGATATTGTCAGAAAAGTGACTTAAACTTTAAGGAGCGTTTGGTAAATTTGGCTTTTAGTTTTAGTATATTTCTTAATTTGTGTTGGTTTAGAATTTGGTAATTTGGGGCATTCGTTTCTTATAAATATGGATCAATGTCATTAGTTTTCTTTGTACCTTTTGAATTATTGTTTCGTAACTTTGAATTGGAATTTGTCTTTGAATTTGGTTTGGTAATTTGAATAAAGTTTTCGCTTCTTTTGTTCGATTTTGTTCGTTTGTTTGATATTTGATTACCAACAAGTGGTATTAAGAGCTAGGTTTGTTTAGCTATGAAGAAGAAGAAAAAAGGTTCTTGAGAATTCGTTTGGTTTTATAGGTTCGATCGTGTTTGATTTGAATTTGACTGTTAAGTAGTTTAGAATTTGTAAAATTGATATTGACTGTAAAGTAGTTTAGTACTCCCTCCGTCCCAAATTAATTGTCCCCCGATAAAAAACACACAGTTTAAGACTACATATCATTACTGCATTATCTCTCCAACTTTTTTGCAGAATGAGAGTTTTACCCTTATAGAATTAATTAAAGCTTTGAATAAAGTTTTAATTTCTAGTATCATTAGAGACAATATGGTAAACTTGCTACATTACTCACAACTATATTTGGATGGGGATAATAATTTTGGGACAACCCAAAATGAAAAGAGGGACTATTAATTTGAGACGGAAGGAGTGTTTATTAAAATTGATTTGAGTTTGGACTAGAGATGCAAAAAAATCGGTTAAAACCGGTTTCTGGTTTTTAGAAAACCGGTTTTAAAAAAACCGTTTTAAACAACGGTTTTTTATATAAACCGGTTTTGGTTTTTGTTCGGTTTTTCCGATAAAATCCGGTTTTTTTTCGGTATAAATGTTCGGATAGGGATTTTTTCGGTTGTTTTAAATTTTTGGAATCGGTTTTTTTCGGTTTATAAATTTCGGATCGGTTTTTATACCGGTTCGGTTTTTTTTCGGAATTTAAAACTTCGATACATTTATTTAATAAACTTGGCGAGCAGGAGAGAGAGTTTAATTATCAAACATTTAATTAAACATTACACCGGAAACATACTAAAACAAATTACAATCATACTTTTTATTTGCACCGGGAAAACATACTAAAAAAAAACAACCATAACTTTTATTTAAACAATACAATTATACAACTAAAATATATAAATACTAATTCTTTTCGAGCTTCCGGCTATGGCATCACCCGAAACATATTTAGGGACGAATTCGTTGACCGGTTTTTTAAAAAATATATAAATACTAATACAATTAAAACCGGTTTTTTTATAACGGCTAGTTGACCGAATTCGTTGACCGGTTTTTTTAACCGGTTAAAACCGGTTTTTTTATAACAAATATAAAAAAAAATTAAAAATTAAAAAAAAACCGGTTTTAACCGGTTTTAAAACCGGTAAAAAACCGGTATTGTTAAAAAACTGAAAACCGGTCTAACCGGTTCGGTTTTTTTTAACCGAACCGTTTAAAAAAATCGGTTTTTTTAAAAACCTTTTTAAAAACCGGTTCCGGTTTTTTGGACCTGTTTTTAAAAAAACCAGTTTTGATTTGCATCTCTAGTTTGGACTTTGATCGACAAAATACAAATTTTGATTTGTTTGGGAACAATTTGGTTAGTATGGGCCAGCCTTATGATTTTGGGCTTTTGACAACAAGGTGTACTTAGAGATGCAAGTTGTAACCGGTTTTTTAAAAAACCGGTCGAAAAAACCGAAACCGGTTTTTTTAAAAACCGGTTTTTTTTAACCGGTTCGGTTAAATATAACCGAACCGGTTAGACCGGTTATCGGGTTTTTTCCCATACCGGTTTTTTACCGGTTTTATAACCGGTTTTAACCGGTTTTATTTAGAGATACATTTATTCGCGCTGAAACTTGAATTTTTTTGGATCCGGATAATAAGGTTTGAAGTTGGACCGTAATCACTTAATCAACATAAGTTGAATCAATAGAATTTGTTACCCCCTCCTTTCCCGCTATACCCATTTCCCGAATATGTTTGAAGATTGATTTGGTGTTTGAAGACTTGGTGATAGACTTGGTGATAATCAGGTTGCTTGAATTATGTTCGATCGATTGGAATTTGTTAGTTTGAAAATTTTGGTTCTTTTTTGAAGTTGGTTGCCTGAATTTGATTGTCATTGTTGAAGATCGTTTGGGCCGATTTGTTTGTTTGGTTGATTGTTTTGAATTTTGTCGGTTAACGTTTGATTGTTTGTTTTGAAGTCATCAACGTTTGTTTCGGACCGTTTGTTTTGAATTTGGCTAGCATCTCTAGCGGTTGGGAATTTGAATTTGAAGACAAAAGGTTCGTTTTGTTTGAAGTTTCGAGTGGAGTTGAAGTCACGTTGGAGATTTTAAGAAAAGTGACTTAAACTTTAAAGGACGTTTGGTAAATTTGGCTTTTAGTTTTAGTATCTTTCGTAATTTGTGTTGATTTAGAATTTGGCTAATATCATCCAGTACTTGTTTAAGTTTAGAAAATATGTTTTAAACTTCTGCAAATAAGCATAAAATTTCATGTACTATATGATATACAATTTGAAGAATCCATGTTCGTGTGTTTTGGTGGTTATTGTGGGTCTCTTCTTTAGTAAAAATCGTGATTCAAACATAACAACAAGACCAACGGGCATTTGGTCCAATGGTATGGAGGTTTTACCCTCCTAGGCAAGGTCTCATGTTCGAGTCTTGTCTAGGGCGATAGGGGTTTCCTCCCGCGTGTGTAAAGGGAAGGGTGCCATTGCCTTCTAAGCTGGACCCAACCTGGTTATGTGGGCTCGCTACGCCTTCTAGGCTAGGGGCCATGTAGCCACAAATTGCCGTTTAAAAAACAACATAACAACAAGCATACAAAGGCTATTAATTATCATCAACAGAATTCTAAAGAATTAAACCGTATATTATATCAAAATAAAGACAATAAAAGTCATACACACAACATATAAGTTGGTTAGAGAAAGTAAAAGTGAAGAATAAACGGGTAAAAAATGATTACCTAAAACATTAACAAAATACTTGAAATTAATAAAACATAAAAATAAATTAATAATGATTAAAATCTTACTTAAACAAAAATTTAATACAAAGTTTAAAGACTAAATTAAATAAATGAAAATCATTAAATAGTAAATAAGTTGTGTGTTATCAATGTGTGTCCTCTCTCTAATGCCGTAGGGTTCCTTTTATAGACCAAGGATAAACCCTAACAGGCTTACAAAACGCGTAAAAGATAATACATATCTTTTCCTACAATATCTCATACATATCTATTAAACGGTACTAACTATTTTGTACTAACGGTACTAACTATCTGAGCAGTACTTAACACTTTGTAATGTCCGTACTAACTATAACTAGCGGTACTAAGTATATAACTAACGGCACTAAGTTAAGAATGTATATTTCCCAACAAGCTGCAAACCCAAAATTACAAAAAAAAGACTTCACCTTTCGGTTTATAATGTTCTAGCTCCAGCCTCAACTCAGTTCGCCAAACATACCTTTAGTCATAAACTATGATGATGGCTCCCACTTGAAGTGAGTAATAGGTTCAACATTTCTTGTACAATGCGCAACTTCTATGAGAAACTATAGCGTGTAGTTGTTGTATCTCAGAGAATTACATCAACATTTCATAATCTAGTATGCATGGCCGTCTCTAAATTTATGAAATTTTTAAAGGCCTTGAGCGAAATTACATAATGAGGCCCTGCGATAAGAAACGCTATATATAAAGTGTCATCGTTTTTAAGAAATAATACATATAATTGTTAACGGGATAAATTTTGGTGCCCCTAAAATTTTTGAGGCTCTGTGCGGTCGCCCACCTTGCACATCCTCAAAGCCGGCCCTGCTAGTATGTTTTCATGTGAGATACGATAATTGCACATTAAAATTTCTCTTCTAGACAACACATGCATTTTTGAAGTTGTTTAGCAATTTAACCAAATCACAAAGATGATCTTTGAAACATTTGTTTGTTTAACTGCAACCAATAAGATGTCTTAGACATAAGATTGTATATACTGCTAATCTCCATTATGCAAAGCGATAAAAATGGCTAAGCCCATTAGCGAGCTGTTTTTGGCCCAAGTCCATTCGTCTACATATGTTATCAACTTGCTATATTTTCTTTTACTGGAATATAAAAGCTATCGACATGAAAAACAAAAGTGTGCTGCTTTTGAACTAGGGTGTTGATCGGTTCGGTTAGTTCCGTTAATTTTTTTTTGGGTCAATCCGAAAACCGAGCTGAACTGAACTAGAATTCAACCGAACCAAAAACCGAATTTGAATTCGGTTCGGTTTTCGGGTTGACCCGAATAACTCGAATTTCACTATCTATTTAAAAAAAATTAATAATTACTTAGATATTTAGCAAAAAAAATTATTATAAGCATAAAAAGTGTTTTTTTATATTATGATAAAATTTTAATGGTATTTATATATATAAAAATATAAAAAAATATATAAATATTTATATGAATTCGGTTTTCGGTTTAGATTGTCAAAGCCATATCTAACCCGAGAACCGAATTAGTAGTTTGGTTCGGTTCGGTTTTGGCAAATTCGGTTCGGTTTCGGTTTTCGGTTTATTCGGTTCGGTTGTAAGGTTTGATTATATGAGGAAACGTAGGCATGTAATGTAAAAAGTGTGGGTTGAAGTCATTATTTATCAACTTACTTTCTTTAATTTCTCGACATAGGCAAAATATAGTATATATATTCTTTTTAAACATTACTTAATTATGAAATGAACAAAAAACCCTCTCAAATACAAAAAATAAACACAAATCTTACACAGAAATATAAAACTTGAAGTCATTAAAACTAACAAAAACGTTAACACAAATGACAAAGTACAAATGAACCAATCATAACCACTTATTTTTTCATCACAATAATAAAAACTCACTTTTCATATATTTTTAAAAAGTTAAATATCTCACAAACCGTTAATCGTTACGCAAAACAAAACATACCATCGCAACGAGAATTAAATCATCTTTCTATAGAGAGACACTTCTATATATACTTTCAATGAATTTTTTTTTGATTTTTTTTAGTTACGTCTGAAAAAATTTACATGTGATTTATATCACAAATCAATTTTATGAAATATATTAATGTTGTTTAATGTTGTTTTTTTCGAATTTTTAATGTTGTTTTATATATAAATATAATAAAAATATATGTATTTAAGTTTTTTGTTTATTATGTTATTACCCAATGTTGCAAAAAAAAGTCATACAACACCAATTAATCACCGTATAGGCGCCACAAAGACATCAACATTGCTGATTTGTATAAATTGGTCGAACAAATCGGTCAACCGTGGTCAATGGCGATCAACGACGATCATTCAAACTTGTCGGAAACCTGCGAATCTTGTCGAAAATAACCAAAACTCATCGTAAACTTGTTGTAATCACTTATTACCCAAAACTCGCCGGAAATAACAAAAAAAAAAAACACCGGAAATGTCAATCCAATTAATCGCGGATCAATCCATGCTAAACCCATTAAATGCTAAAAAGAGATCGACCCCAAATCAGATTGTTTGAGTTATTATTCCCGCCTATTATTTCCCCCAAATTGGATCCAAAAGGTCTAACTTATTACTTGATTTTATAAATTTGACTTGATATTCACTGAATGAATATGTGCTAACTAACTAATTGATTGTTGTTGTTTAGATGCTTCGTGGCTTTACGGACTGTGTTGTAATCGTTGTTTTAGTATCCGTTGCTTCGTTGTTTTCGATCAGGTTATCAATAAACTTAGCCTTTCAAGCCACAAGTGTATATATATATATATGTGATGTTAGATTGACTAGTTAATAGCGTCCCATCAAGCCACAAGCTAGGTGTAGAACTCACTCCAAAAAGCTAGCTAGTAGACTTATATAGCCAGCTTATGGCTTATTTGGTTTTGTGCTAATATTGCATAAACTCACTTTGGGGGTGTTTGTTTCGGCTTATATGTGGGCTTATGAGCATATATGATTTTGGCTTATATTTCACATAAGCCCCAATTTTCTGGCTTATTTTGAGCTTATATAAGTTTATTATGATATGATAAGTTTATATAAGCCTATAAGTTTCAAAATAAGCCAGAAAAATTGGGGCTTATGAAATATAAGCTGAAATCAAATAAGCTCATAAGCCCACATATAAGCCGAAACATACACCCCCTTTATATGGCTTTTTATGGCTTTTTTTGAAACTTTTTGGCTATATAACTTTATTATGTCATTTTAAACTTATGTAAGCCGAAAAGTTTCAAAATAAGCCACAAAAAGTGAGCTTGTGATAAACCTAAGCCCAAAACCAAATAAGCCATAAGCCCGCTATATTAGCCGAAACAAACACCCAGGCGCCTTATGGCTTATTTGATTTTCGGCTTATGTTCAAAATCTCATTTTTGTGGCTTATTTTAAACTTTTCATAATAAGCTAATATAAGCCGAAAAGGTTCAAAATGTGAGTTTATAAAACATAAGCCAAAAGTTACGTAAGCCCTGTTATATAAGCTCAAACAAACACCCCTGTTATCTATTGGTAAAGTGTTAAAACCAGTATCCCGTGAAGACTATGTGAAATGCTCCTCTCTATTCTGTTCCACTGCTGTATCATAGACGTTACTACGTTAGTCATATACATTCTTTATATATGCAGCTCATTGGCAACTGCGGATTTGGAAAATGAACGGACATTAGCAATAGTGAAACCGGATGGGGTTTCAGGCAAGTATATTAGCTCAATTAAGAAGATTATTCTGGAATCCCGCTTCACCATCCAAAAAGAACTTACAATACACCTTGATGAAGATAGTGTGACACATTTTTACGCTGAGCACTCAACAAAGAGTTTCTTTCCAAGCCTTGTAAAATACATGACAAGGTAGTTTATCCTCGTATTATTATACCTCATTTGCTACTTAGGGGGTGTTTGGTTGGAGGGTTTCAGTTGTGAGGGGGTTAAAATATGTTATTTTAAGGGTATGGGCCTGAAAGAATGGGTTTGATACATATTAAGTCAGGCGTCGCACACACCTTAAGAGTTGGGTTTAGAAATCCATACCCGAGTCCATTCAAAAACCCATATGGCCACACCCGTGGTGATTTCTTAGTGCAAACCAAACACCACCTTAGTTATACCTTTTATGTATTTATAATGAGATTTGTAGATGAATTATGTACGTGTAGTATGTACTACTGTATCATGATAGCATAAGGAAATGAACTAGGAAGTTGACCAGCTTAGTCTGGAACACCAAATGTACCATCCTTGCGTATAGTTACTGTTAACTTCTTGATATCATTTATCAGCTTTTTTTCTTCACGTAAATTAACTCACACGCACACACATCAGATGAGATTTGAACTCACGTATCTCATTGTTTTGTCACATATCAGTTGGTCATTAAATTTATCCATTACTTCAGTGAATTGGCCATTGATATTACGTCTTCTAGTTGTTAGTTTTCATGCATTGGCCATTGATATTAATACGTTGTTTCTTGATACTTGTTAGTGGTCAAGTCTTGATAATGGTACTGGAGAAAACTAATGCTATCGCTGACTGGCGTGCTCTTATCGGACCAACTGATGCCCGCAAGGCTAAAGTTACTCATCCTGACAGGTTGCTTTTCTTTCTCCAATCAAGTTACTTTTTTTAGATTTACTAGGCAACTGATAAACAGAGCTTTTTTTCTTGTATAGCATTAGAGCCATGTGTGGCCAGGATTTAGAGCGAAACTGCGTTCATGGTTCGGATTCACATGATTCAGCTGCAAGGGAAATCTCATTTTTCTTCACCGACGCATTTCCAGGTTAATTTCTTATACTTGCCTGTATTTTAGCTTATTTCAAACAGTACAATGAACTCAAAGGTTCGGCTAGCAGTATTTTAGCACATCTTAGATTAGTTGAAGTTTGTGATGATAGATTTCAGAAACAGCGCCTAATAATATGTATGGACTACATATATCATACTAATATTTGGTGACTTGAGGCTGTCTACAAAAGGGTGAAGATTTGCACATCACCAAAATTATCACGTAAAAATAGTTGAAGTTTGTGATGATAAAAGATTTGCACATCACCAGAATATATTTGGTGACTTGGTGCCTAATAATATTTGGCTGTCTAAGGTCTAATCGACTGAAATTATCACGTAGACTAGTAGGCAGAGGCAGACTTGTTATGCTTGGATGGTCCTTTTTACAAAGTATTGTGCTCATAGCTAATTACTGAAATAAAACGACGACGCTACATCAGATAGTTACACTGCTAGTGTGCGAAATTGAAAGTTTAACTTTTTGTCCAATAACATTAACCTGTTACCCTATAGTAATTTTCACTGATTGTACGTATCTATAGGCGCTCATTTGAACCCAGTTATAGGTCCCAGTTATAGACATTCATGTTTCCGAATATATTACAGGCTAGTGCACTTTCCACTTGCAAAAGAACTATAAAAAAGAGGCGCCTAATATGAGATCATGATTAGAGAATTTATCATTCGTTTGGTAAATGACAGCAAAAAAGAAATTTGTATCACAAATTGTGATTTTATAATGGATTTTAAACTATATATATTTGGGCTCTTGAATTACATGTATGCTGGAAACATATTTTCTTCCTTAAAAATAATCGATGAGAACTTAACTTGTTAATTGTTTTACCGTATATAGTGTCCTAGTCAATTTTTTTTATTCATCTCAGCTCGTCAGTATATTGCCTTACACCTATTTTGGTAATTGTATAACACGACAGAAGGAACAACTCAGAAGCATGATGAGCTATGAACCGTATATGCCGCATTCACATAAGAAAAAACACATGCGGTCTGATCATGTTTGGAACCAGTAGTCGATGTTGTGCAAGTAGACTTGGCTTAAGTTTCACTATCTGATCATGTTTCAGTAGAAATGACTCTCTGTTGAAAACTATTATTTATAAGCAGTATATTTAAGAATATCATTAAACCAATAATATTATCCATTAGCGGATTTAGCGTGTTAGCCTGATCCTAAAAGGTGACTATATTTTGTTATCGAAGTTACATCTCTTTATCCGTAATGTTCACTTTTCTAGAACTCAGCAGTATTCGGTCTGTTTGTTAGCGACATGGTTTTATGAACCAATATCGATAAATCCTATTCAATTGCTAGCATCAAGGCGTGCATCCCAACACCCTTTGATCTTGATAAACTAAAGGAAAAATTACACGGATCGTCCATGTGGTTTACCCAGAAATCACGTTTCGTCCCTATTTGATTTTAATTACATTGATGGTCCCTATTTTATCAAACATGTTTCACTGATAGTCCCTAATCAGGAAAGTTGATCACATTCTTGACCCAATAACACTGGTGGGCAAAACCCATCACATGGCCTTATTTCCTCTTTGGTTTAATGTTAAATTAGGCATTGGTGAATGATATTTGCTAGACTCCATTTTCTTTTGACATGCATCTCGAGGAAAGCAATTAGTGCAGAAGTCTCAAGGAAAGATACAGTAAATCCTAAGAGCACACCCTATGGTAAGCCATAGGGAGCGTTATGGCTTTGATGGCGCCGTTCTATGGCGCGAGACCACACCACCAATGGCGTTATCCGGCTTGGCGCCGTCACCAGCCAAGAGATGTTGGTTTAAAAAAACTATTCGGTTTTTAGGAAAAACCAATTTTACCCATTTTTTTACCTTCTAAAAATCCTACAAATAATTTTTAAATCCATAATTTTTAAATCCATAATTTTTAACACACCCTTCTACCTACACATCTAAACAATACTTCTCTTTA
>BQNB010026673.1:9697-58365 GCA_026074375.1 Tanacetum coccineum | reverse complement strand
TTGAAGAGTAAGCTTCTTCCTTTTGGGTTCTTCCTTCATTATACCCTTACCTTTATCTTTTGGATCAAGAATTAGAGTTGGTAAATCAAGTCTTTCTTGCTCAAGAATATTACCAGGAATGGTAATTCCTGCTCCTCTTCTTGGTCTTGTGATATTAACCAAGGTACCAGCAAGTAAGGCATCATCTTGAATGAACTCATCAGACTCATCTTGAAAGGTTGAAGGACCAGCTTCATCTTCCACTTCTTTCATTGAAGGTTCAGTACTTAGATTTGCTCCAGCAGTGCTTTCATGAACTTTAGCAGTACCTTCATTTACTTCAGCAATACCTTCATTTACTTGAGCAGTACCTTCATGAACTTCAGCAGAAATAGTATCATCAACATCCATCATTTGAGAATCACCTGAATTAACATCATTTTCATTCAAACCAGTATTTCCATCAGAGACTTTCTTCCTCCCCTGTTTGAAAGAAGATGATTTCTTTTTATGTGCCTTCTTAAGCTTTTTCTTCTTAGACAAAGAAGCTTTAAGCTTGACAAAAGAACTGTATTCAGCAACCACAGGCTTAACCTTCTTCACAAGGATCTTTACCTTTGTCTTAAGCCTAAGAATTTGAGCAGCTTGTTTAGCAGTTTTCTTTTTTAGTTTGAGAACCACTCTAGTTAAACCATAAAGATCAAGATGTCCCTCATCTCCTCTAGATGTCTGAACCTTATCTGTGGGAGTATAATCATTGGGAGTAGCTGATCTTTTAGAAGCACCTGGACTTGAACTTTCTGCCTTTTTCCTAGCCGAGGAATCATCACTGTGATGTGAGGATGGAGTAATGTTAAGTTCTTCAGTATGCAATGCATGGTCAGCCCTTACAGCAGTAGCAACTTCTAACATAGGAGGAGTTAGAGGTGAGAGCTTCCCTGAAAACTTAGGACTACACTTGCGCATAAAGGTAAACACTTATGGTGGTAAATCAACTCTTGGTAAGAAAGTTTTAGGTTTAGTACTACCCTTAAGTTGTTTATTTAAGAACAGTTGAATGAACCTGGGATACATCAAAAAGGGCTTGCTATCCTTGAGATTCCTTAACATTCCATCAAAAATCAGCTTAGAGAAGTTGAACTTCTGATTTGTAGCAAGTCCTACCAAGGCAGATGCAATATTTGTCGCAAATTGATCCCATGAAGAACTCTTAGAGCTTAGACAATGAAGTAAGGTATGAACCAAGTATTTCCATTGAGGACTAAGGAGTGGTTTAGAAAAAGAGAGTAGTTGAAGATTTCCCTCATAACCAATATCCCTTAAAAAGTCCCAAATTACCTGATTATCAAAGCAGTTAGTGCCATCTTCATCATTAAACATCAAATCAGTACGAACTGAAGCTTCTGACACCAATATCTTCTTTCCAGCTACCTTAGCGGCAATGTGAGCGACTTCATTAATCATACGCACCTTCGCAGTATTCCAAAATTGTTGAATCCACTGTTGAATCACATCCGGAGACACCAAAAGAGCATAGTTCACAGAACATCCAGTGAGAAAGTCAATAACGTCATGAAAATCAGTATTACGCTCTGTCTTCTCAACACAAGCAATCATGTTGTGTTTGTTGCAGGAGTTCATGATAGCCATTATCTCAAAATCGACGGTGAAAATGAATTAGGGTTCGAAAGATTAAAGTATGAAATTGAAAGATTAAGTGAGAGACCCTTGGAATTCAATGGAGTATTTATAGGTAGAGAAAGCCTGCCCATAAAGTAACCGTTACGAATTACAGTTTACCCCCTCAATTGTGACGTTTGACCAACGGCTATAAACAGTACTTGTGATGCCTAGCAGTACTTTCAAAGCAGAACAGTACTTTCACTCTAGCTAAGCAGTACTTTATCTTTAGGAAGCATTATTGATCAAATCAAATAACAAAATCTTCCTATCTCAGTGAGCATCTCTTCAAAACCAACCCTGAATCACACGAAGTAGCAAAAATAACTACAGTTCATCCTATCTGAAAAAGTCAATCATCTTTGACTTTATACCTCCCCTTAAGAATAGCATCAAAGCTTCTTTAGTCCAAACTGTATAAGCAGTCCTCCCCTTAAACGTAGCGTATAAGTTCATCAGTTCCAATTTGACTACCCAAAGAGTGAACAGCCAAGGTCAAATCCTTTGGTTCCTAAATATCGTCACATTATCATCTGTATGTACTGACCACAATATTAGCTTTGACATAGCAATCTCTGATGAAGTGGATGCCTGAGATCTGAATGTGCTTAGCTTTGAAGGGAAAACATGAAATTCTTCACAAAGCATATAGGTACTCTCAAAGTCGAATAATGAATATCAATATTCATGAAATTGAAACCATAATCAAAAAGTTGATTTTGCATCCAAAGAACCTGTCTACAACAACTTGCAGCTGCTACATTCTCTGCTTCAGTAGATGAGATAGCTACAATTGTTTGTTTCTTGCACTGCCAAGAGACCAATCTCCTTCCAAGATATTGACATCCACCAGAAGTTGATCTTCTATCATGATTGTCCCCAGCATAATCACTATCTGAAAAGGCTTCTAAATGAAAAGGGAGAAATCCTTGGGATACCATAAAATCAATAAGTAGGCATGATCTTTTAGTTCATCTCTGGATTGCCTGCACACAAAAAAATTAAAGAGGAGTTAAACTCAATTAGGGAACCCAAGACATTACTGACTAGAGTTCCCCTAATGGAGTTACATACTCTAATTTCGTTGAGTGTGTAAGATCCATTGTTCTGAACCTATGATCTATTTTAGGCGCCCCTTTGTCTCCATGTTTGTGTTGATTGTCACGAACACTCCCGTTTTCACCCTTATATGTGGAAAGTATTGCTTGTGGTCCCAACATACTTTCTTTCTTAACCCATTTAGATTTATAATTGCTTTGGCTTTTTGGTCCGGTCAATAGGTTCTTGTATTGAAAAACCCATGGGTGGTGATAGACTTGAAGCTACATTTCTTACATTATCCATTCTTGGATAATAAGGTCTACCAGTACTTGTGTTAAACACTGGTCTTGGGAAATATGGCCTAGCAGTATTTTGTGAAAGTACTGCTTTGGATACATGTAGTCTAGCAGTATTTTGGTAAAATGCACTAGCAGTACTTTGTGAAGGTACTGCTTGTGACATTTTTGATCTAACATATTTTTCAAACCTTCCCTTGTAACACTGCTGATGGGATAAAAGGACTTCTTTGATGAGGAGCCTATTAAGTCACTTTGATAAAGTTTCCGTGATTACCCTACTTGTGTTATTCCAAACTGATCTGAGTCTCTTGAACCCTGTGTTTCCAATGGTTTAGGTTTTAGGTGCAGTTGAGTTGTCTTTCATGTAATCACAATCTTAATTAAGAATTTAGGAAGTAACATACAAGAGCAAACTTTACCAACTCTGTACCCACAAGTCCACCTTCACCAGATCTTTGACCAAAACTATCCTTACTCCTAGGTGATTTGTTTTCAGAAGATGTTTCTGATTTCAAAACATTTTGCTTCTTAATTTCTGAAAATCCTAGTGGAATCTCTTCATCATCACTATCAACCCAATCTTCAATGATGACCTTGTTTCTATCAGTGTTAGACTTAACAGTATTCTGGGTTTGTTCTTTGTTTTTTATTAAGTCATCCCTGTTTTTAGATTCACAAGATTCATGATCTGTTCCACTAACTCTGAGTTTTGGTTTGTTATCACCTTATTCTGAATAGCTAGCTCATAAATCCCAGTAAAAGCAACATCTGCCCTAGGTTAATAATTGACCTTGGGTGGAGTACTGCTTGTAATCTTTATTCTCTTTGAAATTTTCATACAAAGGACCAGGTCAAAAGTTTCATCCCCAGATGAATTGTTACTTTCTCTCACTACTACTATATTCAACTCACAAATCCAATACGATGTTTTATTAGACAAAACTTTATGTTGTTCAGGATTTCATTTGCAATAGAGTTAGCATGCTCCATTTCCAAGTTTTTCTTTCCAATTCATCCTTTCTTTATACATTATACAATCTTTTTTGTTTTTCGCCTAGATTTCCAATCCTCATTTTTATAGTCATACTCAACTGTCATATTTATCTACCCCATGCGTATTTCATTTCTTTTCATGGTTCTAATAATACTCAAATAATTCCTAAGCTCAATTGAAATCCCTGAATTTCTAACCTAAGCTCTGGATGAAAATAAACTCTTTCAGTTTGATAATCATCAACATTTTTTAAAAGTTACTGCAATTAGAACATAGGGTACCTCTGAGTTTAGAGGAAAAAAAAAAAAGAGGGAAAAAAAAAAAAAAAAAAAAATCGTTGAGCTTGTAGCCATCAAAGCAATAGCAACAGGTGCATTAGCAACTTCTTCGCTCCAGTCATAAATTCCAAGTCCACTGTCCAAGATCCACATGGTCTCATCAATCACTATGCTCCAATCATCTTCTTCAATTCCATTCAGTGCCACATAGACAAGAAGTCACAGGATCTATCATCAAATTCCGTGGTTCCCAGTCAATTTCAACCTTGGCTGTCTTTTGCTACAAACGCTTGTTGAAGTTTGATTCTATCAATGCACAATTCTCTTTTCGTACTTCCATTATTGCTTCTGTTTGCCTGATATTTACAAACTGCATTCCCTAGCAAAATGACCCAACTTCTGACAGTTAAAAGCATTCAATCTTTGACTGTCTAAAGGTGATTCCATTTTTAGGCTTGAGGTCTTATGGGTCTTCCTGTCTTCTCATGAACTTTCTTATTCCTGCAGTTTATCAAAAGCTACTTGCCATCTGATGTCAATTTCTCCATACATCATCATCAATTGCAGCAAGTCTTCATCATCTGAGTTTCCGTATAGAGGCTTGGTTGAGGCAAAGAAAAGAACAATATGACTTCAGTCTGAGTTGAAAGAAGAGTTGAGAAGTTTCTTTCATCTTGCTTGATGAAGCCTGAGCATACCCTTTGGTGATGATTTCAGATTTAGTCATCAGGGCAGTTAGCATTGTCTAGAGTACTGCCTTTGATTTCATCCCGCAGACATAAAAGCAATACTTTAGTGAGTTGCACTTGAGCACCCTTCAACTCATGCTCATACACCTTCAGCTGTTATAAAGATTCAGCAAATCCAATTCATCTAATCCAGGTTTTCCTCTAATCAGTTGTAGCATCCCATGCACACAGATGGTAAACTTCTGAGAAAATTCTTAAATTAGCATCTTCACAGGGGAGATACCTTATGCAACATACAACCTAGCATAACTAATAATGTATTCTGGAATCTTCGTATGCTGATCTAGCTCTTCATCTACTCAACAACAAAGTCTCCAACATGTTGTTCAAGAGTATTCCTTCCTGGCATCTTCTTAATTCCTTATTACCTCCACTTGCTTTATAGCACCCACAGACTCCTGCATCTTGACGCATCAGGGAAGCCAAGAGATTCTAGTCTCAGGTATTGTCAGAGAGCAAATATGTTGAGAGCTTTCTCATTGTTTCTCCTTGCATTTACAACATTGAATTATTTTTTGGTGCAGAAGCTACTGAGACGACGCTAGTTTCTGTTTATCCTGGTCCACCATTGGTGATTATATCCATATAATATGATCAGTAATTGCAAAATACCTTCTCATCTTCATGCACCATAGGTCATACTCCACCCTTCTGATGATTGAATTCGTAGTGCAGTGACAGATGAGGCAGGGGGTGGTTTTTCAGCTCAGACAATCTTAGTGTTTTGCAAAGATATCGGATGGTTCAAAGTATCTTCTAATCAGAGTTTCCTCCCTAAGCTCTGATACCCACTCTTGTAGGATCGATTAGCTCTAATAATGTTGAACCGTTTAGCTTGTAAAGTGAATTACTCATCTTGAATAACCACCAAAATAAAAACTCAGTAAACGGCCGACACTTAATACTATCAACTATGCGAATCTAATAGATAATATTCAGAAGAACACACAGCAATAATCACAAAGAATAACTTTTATTAACACACCATGGAACCTGCCCTAACTTTGCAGATTCCTAAAACACTAATAATACTAATCGCTACACTTTTCTGAAGACTCGTACTTGTTCTCTTTTCTAATATGCCTTCCAAGGGGACCTTTTAAAGACATCAAGATTAACCCATTGGGCTACAACCTGGCATGGGCTTTTCGTCTCATAAATACAAGCCATCTAAAACTGCTAAACTTGTATAAGCAGAAAATTGAAATACCCACATAACTTTTTCTAAACTCACAGTACTATAACATAACGAACAGTACTTTTAATATCACTAAACAGTACTTTGTTAACTGCAGCAGGTAACTTTACAAATATTACCTAATAGTTTTGACAGTGACGATTAGGAACATAGTACAAGTTTGAAAAAGCAAATATAAGTCACAAGACCAGTGGAAGACTTGGATTGGTATTTATAGGAATGATATGAAAACAATGTTTGAACAAAACACAATTAAGAAGATAAATATTAAAGGAACTCACAAGACTATAAAGTGTTGAGTTGGAAGCTGTATGACTCCTGTGGAGTACATTTCTTGAGGATGCAAGCACAAGAACAAGAAGAGTTGTCTGTTAAAGAAAATGCTACATTATTTCAACAACTCTTAAAAAACCCAAGAAAAACATTTTTCAGATTAAAAGAGCAGAAAGAAAAGAAAGCAAACCACCACCAAAAAAACTCAACAAAGAAAGATAATGTGTACTTACCTAAAGAGCATAGAAGGATACAAGTACCCTAGATTCTGATGTTGAAATGGGTTTGATTCTATCAAGAATTTTTGACATAGCATTTTAAGAGGTTAAAATACAATTTTGAAGACTTTTAAACAGAATGGTGGGAGGGCCAACGGAAAAGAGAGCAGGAATTGAGCTAGCACAAGAGGTTACAAAGAAGCAAAAGGTGGAAGATGACAAAGAAAAAACAAAGATTAAATAGTTAATAGAAATCATTCCAGATAAAGAAGAAGTAGCAATTGATGATATTCCTTTGGCTGTTAAGTCTCCAAGTATTGTTGACTGGAAGAATCATAGAAGTAAAGAAAAAGATATTATCAAATAATTAAGAGCTGATAGAAATCTCAAAATGTAACATGAAGCATTAAGTCACATTTTTGAAAAGTTTTGACATGGAAGATTTGGAAACTTTGTACAAGTTGGTAAAAGCTAAATATGAGTCAACAAGACACAATTGGAAGACTTGGAATAGGTATTATGGAAAAATTTGAAACAATGTTTGAACCACATGTAGAAAGATAATAAAATGGAGGAATTAACAAGACTACAAAGTTGGTAAAAGTTGTATGACTCCTGTGGAGTACATTTCTTGAGGATGCAACATATGCAGATTTATATGTTGGTAGAGAAGAAGTATTCTCTTACACCATCTACACTTTCAATGACGTTGGAAAAGAAGCTTATTGAATGGAAGTATGAAAGGTAAAAATGGCTTATCAGCTTCTAAATTCATCGTAAAACAGCTTAAGAAGTAAAGGAAGTGTTTGGAAGCATCCTCCTGGTGTTGATGAAGCTTTAAATGAAGAAACCTGATAATTTTAAAGAAGAATATCAAGTTTAGGGGAGGATTGTTGGGATTAAAAGTCTTCTTGATGTTGTTTGAACTAATACTACTCATGTTTGTGTTAATGCTTTAGTGCTGCTCATGAACTTCAAAGAAAATATGCTAAGTGTTTACTACTAGTAGTACACATATACTACTACACTGTAAATATAAGTACTGCAGTGAAAAATATATCTAAGTAGTTACTACTACTAGTGAAATAAGATTACTACTGCTATTAACAAAGTTTACTACTGCTTAAGGTTAAGACTGCTACAGAGATAAGTTAATGCTGCTGAAATGTTAATAAGTTAGTAACTGTTTGGTGTTAGTACTGCTTTCATGATATGGTATTAAGTTTGTTTACAGAAAAGATTTTAAGATACTTATGAAAGTTAATGTAATCGACTAAGGCCTCTTTGGTGTATAAAAGAGTCCTAGGGCATAGAGTTTAATAAGTTTTGCATATAAAGTTTTTTCATATATAGATTTTCATATATTTTTTATATTTCTTAGCTCAAGTCTTGTAACCTAATACTTTGGAGTATCGTATTATTAATAAATAATATTGAGCTTATTTGTTTAGAATTATTGTTTCATTGATAATTTTTCTTAATATTAAATAGATTCCGCATAATCTTTAATACATTCAAACAAAGTTTCTACTATAGTTGTGTTAGATTGTACCTAATGACAACAACTCCTTAAACAATGCTTAAGGAATTAAAACTATTGAAGTGGGATCAACAAAGATTATTGATTACCAGGTTATATAAGGTCTGATAACAAGTGGAATTCAAAGGGCATCGATTATGAGCTTTTTGGTTGTACGAAATAGGTCAGAATTGGTATCGTTTCCTGAAATTCGGTGAAAACCCTAACTAGGGATCTGAATTTCGATTCAAGCATCTAGGGCTTGTTTTGGCTTTGATTCTGGTAGAAACGTGTTACACTTATTGTTTGGGCATAACGTAAAGCAAGACTAGCATCTTGGCATACTTGGTTGACGTGTTTGTGTGAGCAACCATAAAGTGGAAATTTATCCACTAGTTTCAAAAGGTTTAGTTCTCGTTTGATTTGATCAAGACATTCATCAAAGGTTAGTTTTCTTATGTTTATTGTGTGTTAATTCTTAATATCAAACTAGATCCAATCCTGCTGTGTACTCGTAGTTAAGGTTTAACTAGTATTCTTACATTCCTAACATTGGCATCACGAGCCAACTCGTTTGGTGTTTATGGGTTACACACGAATTAAACACGCTAGGGCTGCATGAGAAAACGTTTATTTATTATTTTATTGAAAAATTATGGCAACAAGATGCAATTCTTGTCATAAAGAATAAATAAAGACCTGGAATCTAAACCTATGTTACTTGTTAATAAGAAGAATAGATTAAAATTAAAGTTAATTAAGCTGCCATGTTATTCTATTCTTTATCTCGGCCTTAAGACTCACGCAATCATGTTATATGTGGCGATCTAGGCACTTTAGCAGAAAACCTAGTGAGAGTCTTTTGGTTCTCCGTTTGGGGAAGACTCTTTTGAGAACTCGAGACATTATATGATTTACTGGTTTTCCATATAGTAGTCTGTCTTTACTTCTACTCCATCTTTATGTCTGTTTTAATTGCTTATATGTGATATGCCATGTGACTACTAAATATTTGCAAATGGATTTTATGAAACTCTAAAAACAAACTAATACTTAAAGAGAAATTTAGTTTGAACATGTCTGATATTACACACGTAAGCAGACTCCTGTGACCAATTAATGTGTTTATAAGCAAAAAACTGGGATTTTTAAGACAAATTTAATACGACAATTAAACATGAAAATTTGATTTCTTGTGTAATTTTAGTTTTTATATGCTTTTATCATATGATGAATCACTACTGCACCATGGCTTAATTAACTATGGCTCTAATGGACTTCTAGGGTTAAATTGATCTTTAATTTTCTCCCGCCCACTACAATCTTCGGCTTATGAGGGAATTAATTATTGAAGAACTTGTGATTTCGTACACATGTAGTAGTACAAATATAGGGTTTCGATCAATTTGTAATTATTCACAGCGATTTTAGCACATAATAAAACTAGGGGTGAGCATGGTTTCGATTTGGTATGATTTAAGTCATTTACAGCTTTTACTTTCAGCTTTGTAACATTTTCAAGTTTTAATGCAAATTTGAGTTTTTAAGTCAATTTACAATACCAGTGTTAAGTTTCTTAATCATATTGTTCTGTGTTCAAAAAGCTCTCACCACAGCTTACTTATAAGCTGTTTTCATTAAGTAAAAATAAAAAGTTAAGTAGTTAAGAGAAAATCACAAATATCACTCTCAAATATACCACAGCTTATGTTATGGATGATAAGCCAGTTCTGGATGGGCTTATGGACTCTCACTAGCTTGTTTTATGCAAGCTAGAGCTTGTAGATTCATTGTTTGACCCTGTTTTGAGCAAGGGTGTTGTAAGTTTCTCTTTTTCTTGTTTTCTTATTTACTGTAGAACTGCTTATTAGTGCTTATTCTTGACTAAAACCTGTTTATAAGTATTCTATTTTGTTATTTAACAATCTGTTTTTAATAATTAAGGACCAAATCAGCTTAATAATAAAAGAAAAATGATTTGTGAAAACTTTAAGGGGAATTTTGAACTAACAGTACTAACCCTTTAGTTAGTACTGCTAGTTCATTTTTGCTATTTTTCACTAGCAGTACTAACTAAAGCTACCAGTACTAACTCCAAGTTAGTACTGTTAGTTAAAACTGTTAGTACTGGTAGTTCATTTTAGCTTACCAGCTTATTATTTCAGCTTGTTTAAAATTTCCTTAGCTTTTTAGAGTAGATTAAACCATTTTCCTTTACTGTTTTTAGGAGTAAGCTTATTTAAGCTTATTTTTCTTTTCAAAGTATTTTCAATAATGTATCAGTTTGTAGCTTTTTAGCTTATTTGTCATTTTAGTTTATTCTAGTTGTTTATTCCTATTATTAAGTACTTATTAAGGTTAGGTGAATATCTGTTTTAGCTTATTTGCTTATTTCTTGTTTAATTGTGTTTTGTTAAGGCTAGCAGTACTAACCTTAAGCTAACAGTACTAACTTAAAGCTAGCAGTACTAACTCCAAGTTAATACTGGTAGTTAATACTGTTAGTACTGTTGTTAGTACTGTTGTGTTTATCTTGTTTAATTTAGCTTAATTGCTTTTTGTATTTGCTTATTTTAGAGTTAGTTTAGCTTATTTAATTTGTCTTAAGCTTATTTGAGCCTATTTGTGTCTTAGTTTAAAAGTTTTAAGTGTGTTTACCATTTCTAGCTTTTATTCTTGTTCCAGATTATTTTCTTTACTTATGTGCCTTTGCTCATTAAGTTTAGTTCCCAATCACATCCTTGTCATTTTCAAACATCAATTATCAATCGTCTTGCGATTTTCCATCTCTAGCCTCGTTGGGACATAACGACCCGGGAACACTCTATACTGCTTCCGGTTTTCATTGGTCTCGCGTGATTTCGTCCCTTGTTGTGTCTTTATACGTGTTTGTATTTGTTTACATATTTAAGGGGTGAGTTCGTGCGAGTCAACGCTCCCCACAAATGACGCTAGAGTTGTAGTAAAATTTTTGAAATCTCTTTTTGCTCGATTTGGAACACAGAAATCTTTGAAAGATAAATTACTTTGTGTAACTAGAGTACATTTTGTCTATAGCTACCAAAATAATGACATCTTGCACTTGTCACGATGTATGAGTTTAAACCGCACGAGTAAAGAAAATTGCTAGCAGGTCTTCTAGGTAAATTTTCTTGGACTCGACTCATTCCTTATAGTGCTAAACACCCTTGTGGCTAGGCAGACCGATTAAGGAGGAATTGCATGCTAAAATGTTCAAGTTAATGAAAGCATGAATGGCTAGTCCCTCATCTACATAAGTAGAAATTCATATACTCAGTTCAATACCTAAGTACATTGCTACTTGTAGGCATTTTGAGTGAATAGGAAAGTAAATAAATCGCTATTTGCTTTCTACTGGTAATGTAACACTTACAATGTTGACAA
Organism: Tanacetum coccineum; assembly: GCA_026074375.1. Classification (NCBI taxonomy): domain Eukaryota; kingdom Viridiplantae; phylum Streptophyta; class Magnoliopsida; order Asterales; family Asteraceae; genus Tanacetum; species Tanacetum coccineum. The sequence continues at coordinate 46,732 of BQNB010026673.1, read as the reverse complement.
ATCCAGTGGGAGCTTTGCGTTTTACTACTGAAATGACATTCATGTTATAATGTCAAATTCAGTGGGAGCTACAAGATTCATTTCCTTGTTAGTTGCCCATATTATTTCTAGCTCGCTTTGAAATAATTCATTACTTTTTGAATATGAACGACCATGGTTTAAGGAATATTGCATTTTATTTTATAGATAACAAGTTGCCTTTCCGATGTTGTTTTCCGAAACGTTATCTATAGAATAATAATCCACAATTCCTTATTAAACGTTATGGTTCGAAATCTACTTGTAAATCTATGATACTATCATATTGTTTATACTTTTGAGCGCGTGTCGTATTGTATTAAATAATGTTGTCCTGTACACAAGTGAGAAAAATCTTAAGTGTGTGCAAGAAACAACATATAACGATATGATTATTGGTTTCTCTTTACCGCAGGTAAGAAAGCTAATCATTTTACTAGGACTTACACACACAAGATGTTTGTTGTCCTATTACAATTAAATGTCAAGATAAAATATAAAGCTACTTCACCTGATTGACTATATGTTTAAGTCAATATAATTATGGTTCGATTATAAGATTATAATTATGAAGTATGAAATTAACTTGAAATTACTATTGAACTCAAAGTTTGCATTTTAATTACTTTAGGTTTAGAATAATTAGTTTTCTTGGTAGACATAATTATAAAGTCCTTGATTTATCAACGACTCATAACATAAAGTAAGTAGTAAAATTGTTATGTCTTCTTGATTAACACATGAACAATAAGGTCCTTGAATTATTCAAAGACTTATAACGTATACTTGACATGTTCTGTTTTCTTGAACCACATAAACATAAAGTTATGTGCTATTCAAAGATATATACGTTATAGCATTGGGGGGCCGTGGTTTTAAAATACTTTTGTATTCAATTTGGAGCTTGACCCAATTGGGGAGATATCTGATTCACAGAGATAAGTGTTATGCTAAGAAATTCTGATGGAGTCTCACAATTCTAATATTTATAGAATACCACATTATTATGGTATGTCTAATGTGTTGAAACAAACTATATTCATATTGTTTGATTTCTGATAACTTTAATTGCTCTACCTCCAAAAATCGATCAAGGTTAGAATTTTGCGTGTGTCATGGATACACTCAATAAAGTTTCAACCTAGAAGGCATTCAAGATATAATCTATTTATGGATTAGGATAAATCCCATTATGTCTTGATTAAAGTTCTAAAATTTGTTAATATCTTATGAAGCATATTATTAACAAGCTAGAGATGAGAACTGTAAAATGCATTTTGTTGTCCCAATTAAGAACAATTTATTGTTGCTTAAATACTTAGTATTTAGAGAAGTATCTCTTCTTATAAAAGTAAGTAGGGGTATCTATAGATCTTGAAGATATTCAAGAACAAAATACATAACCTTCTGAATTCACTTGCTGATGTCATACTAAGGTTAAACATGAAAATGTCAAACCAAAGTATAATGTAACTCTCATTCATAAATCCGCAAGGATGCCTCATCAATAGAGTGATATTTTAATATCAATGTTGAGGAATATTAGTTAGAGGGTCATTGTAAACCTGCTAACTAATAAGATGAATGATCACATCTTGAATATGATAAATATCTTAGAACTATGAATGACAAGATGCAGTCCTTAAAAGGCAATCAATGTTTTAAGCTTGATTGATCTTTTACCAAATAGTTAAACTGAAAGATGAGAATGAATGTCTTTTGAAGAAAGGCTCATAAGGACAAAATTGTATACATATTAATGCCTGACTGATGACAAGAGTTTTTAATCTTACTCAAGCAATTGACTATGATTAAATCTTTCTTTTCTACACGCATTAGTTATATAAAGATAACTAATTGTCATATAGGTTTTCTTGAATCTGCAATATGGCGAATTAAGGATCATAACTCTTTCCTTAATGATTACCTTGTGAGGACGATGTGTAATCAAAAAGGGTTATGAGTCTATATTTTCAATATGGAAATTAAGTTTTATAACTCTTTTCTTTATGATTACCTTTTGCGAGGACGATGTGTAATCAAAAGGTTATAGTTTAAAATAATCTTTATAAAGTATACAAGATAAAAGAATCCAAGTGTGGATTGGATCATGCATCTAGGAGCTGAGATCTTAAGTTTAATCACAATATGATTTTTGATTAAATTAAGATAACTCTAGAGTACACCAGAAATCAAGTGGGAGCACTATGTTTTTTCTTTAAAATTCATATGTTGTGTAACATATTGAAGGTATCATTCCATCAAAGCTAGATATTAATCTTTGAGATTGGAATGAAACTTCACTTGGGAATTTAGGAAATAAAGCAAACAACCTTGGAATAAATGTTTAATGAAATAAACATATGTGAAAATTAAGTCTAACATAATGCAATACATCATTGAAGCAAGTCTTAAATGATATATTTCACTTGAGATAATTTAATACATGGATGGAAACCTTTTAACGAATGATTCATCATGTATATCTTATATTGTGTATGATACTGGTTGTTACTTTTGCACAAGAGCAAGATGAGCTAACAACAACAGTATCTAATTGAGAGTGTTTAGATGACTAATAGCAACAGTATCTAATTGAGAGTGATCTAGATGACTGTTAAAATAAATATTTACGAATTATATAAGGCATAGTGTTGTTTATATACACACGATGCTAGAGAATAATCAATCCTAGTTAAAGTAGGATTTCATCTTTTATGATAAATCTACTAACTAGATATGCTCAGCTAAGAGCATTGTTGCATTAAACATTAAAGAATAAGAATACTTTACATTTTAAGAAACTGTAAAGATGACTGTCTGAGATAGGTATATTTTTTACTTCAAATACCCCATTAAAGGTATTGTCACATTTCCATACTATGATACTTGCAATAGTATGCAAATATACATACGACACTCATCATATCATTCAAATCCTTCACAAATTTGTAAATTTGAAACAAGTATTCAGAAAGTTTAATCAGATAACTATTTATCTGTCTTGTAAAGAAATAGTTGAGAATGTTGGAAACATTGGACTTCAACTTGCTAATTAGTTTTATGCATATCTGATTTAGTATTTAGATAATTAGGATTGTAAGACAATTTTTACTTTCTGATGAATGAAGATATGTGGTATTTGTCATTCATACATATAATAATTGTTATCCTATATTTGCATGTTTAATCCTTGAATGATTTTATCATTCTAAATATGTCCATTGTCGGTTAACAATATGGGAATATTGTTACATAAGACAAATGTGAGTGTTGGTTATATTCCTTGAATATATGGATTGTTCCCGCCAAACTCATGTGTATTCACAAGGGATGCATACTGAATATCCCAATCTTTGAATATTTACTTTTGGATCCTCATCATGAGTAAGATATCAAAAATGGTTTAAATAAGTCATCCTTAGACTTGAGATACAAACAAGTTTTGCATGTGTGTATATCACTTTTTGATTATAAGTCAAACGCTAACATGAAAATGGTAGTTATAAAGGCTATTTTTAGAAGTGATGTGAAGCAACATCCACAACACTTGTAGTCAATAAAGAATTTGTTTCTCCAATTATTTAATTGCAGAATGATACCATGACGCCTCTCCAGAACTAATCAGATAATTGCATGGCCGTGCCCATCAAGATGATTCTTGATTACACTTGGTATATCTGAATTATTTATATAACGAGAAACTAAATAGTTAAACTATATGGAATGAGTTAGGATCCATATTCTTGGTTTAACGGTATCTGAATAAAGGGATGAGAAAAGCAAGTAATAGACAACCATTATAAAGCTGATATTGTTCCTGAAACTTTATCTCAAGTATTTCTAATTTAGAGGTAATTGTGTGTGTTGCTAGTCGTTGCCAATTATCAGTATATCTACAGGCTGCTACCCCGACTCTCAAGTGGGAGATGTTGGAATATGTTAGTCGGTTTCGCAAGTTATACGTTAGAAATACGTGAGCCTAGTGGGGGCACACGCGTTAAACACGAAGAGTATGTTTTACTTCACAATATAATTTAAATAGTCGTTAATTTACCGTTACTTGTATAACTAGCTTAATGAAGTTTTAAATATACACTAAGGGACCAAATTGAACAAAACTCGAACCCTAGGGTTGCCCTATAGTGGCCGGCCCCATAGGAGCTTCTAGAGAGGGTTTTGGGTTCTAATTTGGAGATAAGGAAAGTATATTGTGATAAGGATTAAATTGAAGGTTATCTTGTTCTACAAGAACTAGGGTTGGGAGCATATATAAACCCCCACCCTAGACCTCATAATTCATTCATTCACAATACCAAAAAGATCCCTAAAATCTTCCTTGTTCTCCCTCTCCCTTCAACCAAAATCGAACCAATACCCTTTAGGGTTTCCGGTTCTTCTTTTCCTCCACCGAACTCCACACAAAACCCCTCAAGGGTTTTCGGTTTCTCTTGTCCTCTTTGTTAGACGATTCAAGATCAACACATAGGTATTTGTTTGGTGCTTCCTTGCTCGGCGATCACATAAATCCAAACTAGGGTTTCGGTTTATTGATTTTTGGTTTAACCAAATTAGGAAAAACCCTAATTAGGGTTTATCTATTTTCGGTACAAGGTTATTCGGTTTTACTTGGTTTTCGGTTCTAGCTCAAGTGGTGCGTTTGGGAATCGATTCAACACGTGGTGTTTGGTACGTGAAGATTAGACTAGCAATCAACTCATACTTAGTTGACGTGTTTGTGTGAGCAACCATAGTGGTGGTAATTTAACCACTATGTTTTCAAGATCAAGATCTGGTGTTAGTTTATTGATTTAACTCAATAAACAAAAGGTTAGTAAATTACTTGTTTAATTTATATGTGTTAATCTATATGCTAAAACTAGATCCATTTCGCTGCATACTCGTAGTTAATGGTTAACTAGTTTGTTAAATCCCAACACCAACAAGTAGTAAATCAACCCAAACCAACTCGTTTCAACCTCTACCAACAAGTATAAATTCACAAATGGCTTCAACACCTACTAGCCGTGAACAAAAAAAACCGGTTCTTGACCTGGTTTCTCAACCCGACCCTAAAACTGAACCGGTCAACCCCGGTTTTGACCTGAACCTGTTCCAGTTCTTGGCCAAACCGGTGGTTTGTAACCAGTTTAGGGTTTTTGTGAATCCACCGGTTCGTCGACCGGTTTTTGGAACCAGAAACCGAAACCGAACCGGTTAACCGGTTTGGATATCTTTTTTCAAAATTTGAATTTTGCTTTTATAACGTGGGGAGGACTGTGAGAGCATATCGGTTTTTTTGACTTTGGTGTAGTGGTTTGTTTGTTTTGCTCCTTTATGTTGATTATAAATAGAGGGGTGTGGTTAGTGTTGCCAATCACAACTTACAAACTTACAATCCTAAGCAAAAAAATCTCTCCAAGCAAAAACCCAATTTCTTTCAATTAGCAATGGCAATCAATCGCCTCAACTACCCGCCGATGTGCCGGTTTATCAGTTCAACCGACGGTTGTTTTTTTAAACGCCTAAACCAAACAATCGCAAACTCCAGATTTGGAAAGACTTCAACCCTTTGCCTAATGTTAGAACAATCGAAAACCTCCAGAATTTTGGTAGACTTCGAAAGGATTCCAACTCCGACGTTGAAGAATCGTATCTCGCATCCGCATTGTGAAGCACTAAAGAGTGTTTCAGAATCGGGGTAATCGTCAATGTCTCGAGATGGGAGTATTTTCATGTGCAATCTGGATGTTCTTCGTGAACAATTCGTGGGTTTGGTGATTCAACGAGGGTTATCATTCAACCACTTTGACAACGAGCAAACAACGAGGGTGTTTCAGAAACATTTGCAACCAAAATACAATCATGTAAGTCGCACTACTCTCAAACGTGATGCAATAAAATTATGGGTAATGGCTAAACAAGCAATAATTGATGGTTTTGCTAACTTAAATACTAATGTCAACCTAACAACGGATGTTTGGTCCGCTCCTCATGGGGTGCCTAGTTCTTACATATGTGAACCACGCACATTGGATGAACCTGGTTATTGGCAAATGAAGAAGTGGGTCATTTGCATTCGAAGACTTCCCCGTTCCCCGACACGGGTATGGCTTTAGCTAGAAAACATTAAGAAAAACGTTTGTCAATTTTAATTTGGAAAATAAAATTATGTCAATTACGTTGGATAATGCTAGCAACAACACATCCGCAATTGGTAAACTAAAATTAAAATACGAACCACCAATGGATGGTAGGTTTGATCATAGTCGTTGTGTTGCACACATCATTAACTTGGTTGTGCAAGATGGTTTAGCGATGCCCGTGATTAATGCAATCAAAGAGTCTTTTAAAACAATGTTAAAAGATGTTTTTAAATCGAGTGTTAGAAACCATCAAACTGCTATATAAAAATCGTTCTGAAGCGGAGAAGCCTTGTTTATCACCTAATTGGGACATTCCAATAAGATAGAACTCCACTTATCATATGTTCTTATGTGGTTTAAAACAAATATCTACTTTGATATATTTTCATGACCTTTTGGCTAGTAAGGGTAAGTCTATTGCGTATAAAACCACAAAAACGATAAACGAAAAAAAAAGGAACCACGGTCCCCAAACCGGTTTGAACCGGTTAAACCGGTAATAGAACTGGTTTTCGACCAAAACCGGGTCCAACCGGTTTCAACCCTTAAACCGCCTACAAAAAAACCTGTTTTTCCAAACCTGTTCCGGTTTGAGCCAAACTAGTTCGAACAGGGTTTAACCTGAAACAGATTTCTGTTTGACTGAAACCGAACCGAACTGGTTAACCGGTTTGTGCACGTCTAACCCCTACCATCATATATGCTCAAGTTTGTATACAAACAATATGAGAACCCATTTTAATTACATAACCAAATAAGAGTACACAATAGTGTACATACTCCCACCGTATGAAACAAGCAAAGCCGCAAATTGCAAAACAATCAAATAAATATATTAAATTACTTTTATCTACTCACTCTCGATTAATTAAGAATTAGCTTATGAAATTAATTTAAATAAAGAGGCTACATCATATAGAGGAAACGAAATAGTGATGAAACCATTAATCAAAAATTATACATGGAAAATAAAGTCTTTTAAAAAAGAAAGACTCGATTCAACAAAATGGTGATGAGGATGAACAACATATGAAGATAACAAAGCAGTAATAACAATCAGACGAGATTGATGATGAAGATTACTTGGAAGATGTGATATTTGGGGATCTAGGGTTTCACCAATTTTTCATTTGGGATTGTGTGTATGTGAGTGGCACGTGGGATATCCATTTATACATCTTTTATTTGATTTCTTTATTATTTTGACTAGAAAATGGACGGAGAAATTTTCAGATAGCAATCTATTTTCCAAAAAAATTCGGGAATTGAAAAATACTAAGAGGCATAAATTCTCAGGAATTTTATTTTTCTCTGCTTTTCTTTTTCTCAAGCAACCAAACACGCCCGGGAAATGAAATTTATTCCATTTCTCTTTACAAAACACACCTAAAGGCCTAGAGATTTGAAACAAAAACCATGGTAGAAGATACATACATATTCAAATTTCTACATAAACCCTTTAGCACGTGCAATCATTTTAACCCAGTTAACGCACCATTCTGGTTTTAACTTCATCCAGCCTTGCCTATAGTGATCATTTGGGTCACAAAAGATTGCAAGTGCGGTTTAGTACAATGGGTCATTTTCATCCCACTACCCTCTGCATGTTTTTATATATTACTAATTTATTTGGAGGGCGTATTGTCGATTGGACTTGGTAATAGCAGTTACCATCACAATAATGTTTTTGAACCCGTATTCATTTATGTGGATCGTTTATGTTTCTGCAGACTATATCAAAAATCGTTTGAAGTGGCAGCAAAGGTATATTGTTTTTAATGTCTGTCTATACTCCATAATCATCTGAATGATATGAAATCTGATACTACTATAGTAGTGTGATTATGATACTTATTGTGAAACCATAAATCTTGATGTGATATGTTAGGATCACATAAATGGACCCGAACAAAGAAGCTTCGGTCACTCGAAGATACAAGACAAAAGTCTAGCTCGAAAGACAATGTAAATTAAATGTTAAAATGGGGCCTTTAATGAAAAAGTGCCCGTCCATAGCCCAAGGCCAAGGGCCCCTAGAGAGGCTATATAAATCCTTTTTCTCTCATTTTTTAAAGAGCAACTTAGATATTTAGAGTTTCATTTTTGTTGTTTTTTGCCACATCATTGTTCTTTGTTTTTCTTTAATACAAGTCAATTTAAAGTTTAATCTTGTGTGTTCTTGTGTTAATCGAATGATCTAAAGACCTACAATTGGTATCAAGAGCCAAAAGTGATTGTTTGGATGTGTTTTTGAACCGAATTTTTTAAAAAAAAAGTGGGGTTCGAATTTTTTTTGTGTCTTGATCGAAAGAAATCACAAAAAATAAAGGGGCGTACGTTTAATTGTGGTTCGAATTGAATTGGCAAACTATTTGTGGATTTACAAAATTTTCGTGACATATAGAAGATTTTTTCTTGATTGCGTTTTGAGCATATTCATGTTGCGTTTTGAGCATATTCATGTTGCGTTTTGAGCATATTCATGTTGCGTTTTGAGCATACAGGTTGCGTTTTGAAGATTTCTATTGCGTTTTGACTAAAACGCTACGCTGCCAAAAATTTTCAAGCATTGCGTTTTGAGAAAAATTTCATTGCGTTTTGAGAAAAATTTCATTGCGTTTTGAGGAAGATTTCGTTGCGTTTTGACAAGAAAAGTCCATTGCGTTTTGACTTCAAGTGTCATTGCGTTTTGAGCAAAACTTTCATTGCGTTTTGAGAAAAATTTCATTGCGTTTTGAGGAAGATATCATTGCGTTTTGACAACAAGTATCATTGCGTTTTGACCACAAAGTTTGTTGCGTTTTGACAATCCATTGCGTTTTGATCAAGCTAAGTTGCGTTTTGCTTGATTTGCCGCAAAAATAATTTTTGTGTCGGATTGTTCCGAAATTTTTATACCAGCTCGGAAACGGCCCAACGGTCAAGACTCTTCCTCTTTGAGCAAGAGCCCTGTCATTTTTTGGCCATTCGGAGTCATTTAGGCCCTCAAAACAGCATTTTACTGTTTCAAATTTACCCGAAAATCATAAACTTCAAACCAAATCACCAATCAACAATCACTTAAGATCAGATCATTCATAAACAACGTTATTCAATGGCAACAAATGAAGAAACATATGATCAACCTCTGGCAATGACTACAACAAATATCTTCGAAGTCAACCATGAGGATGCATATGACTCAGACGTGGATGAAGGCCCCAATGCTGCTCGCCGGAAGAGACGCTTTCATGGCCAACTTTTCATCCACCAGTGCCACTTGAACGTCAAGTCAATGAGTACACTCAATGACAATCAAATCTTTGATAAAGTGGCTACAGTTGAAAGTCAGGAGAATGCATACAGAAGAACAAGTTTAGACCCGATGCTGAGACTGAGATTGATGACAATACGATCCCGTATCATCAGTTCTTCTTACCACCGGAAGCCCAAAATATTCCAACTGAGGTATCGCTGACACATCTGATAAGTTTCCTATGATTTGCCATCTTAACTGACGTTGCAAACAACCCAACTATACGGACATGCTAAGGTTTAGACCAAGAAAAATGTTGGAAATCGAGACCCTTTAAAAAATGAGCTTCTTCAATGCAACAAGAACTATGTCGTCTAGATACCCACAAGGTCCAACTTGATCTTGAAAACGTAAAGTTAGACCAGGAACAAGCCCTAGTGATTCATCGTAATAAGCGTAACGTGAACTTGTGCAAGAAAACGATTGCTATAAATCCATCTCTTTTCAGGCAAAGAAAAATCAATTGCATTTTTTTACAATCTGAAAAGGGAAAAGATTTTATCTGAGAAAAAGGATCTAGCAGATAGTTTATCTAGATGAAATAGTTTGTGTTAAGTAATGCTAAACAAAGTTGCAAGAGATATGTTTGCAAAGATTTAACATGCAACACAAACTATTCCCATGCTTTTAAAGAAAACCTAAAAAGGCAACAATGACTCGCCACAAGGACCATCCTAGGCACCCGTAACCCAGGTCTAGGTTTCATCTGGGCCAAGCGTGCTCAACCTGTTTTGTATGATGCTGATACCCTTTTGCATCCCAATCACCACCCCGTTAGTATATGGGATAGTGAAGATGTCTTGGTACACCAAGTTGTTAGCATGAAAAAGATGAACGAAAAACCAGGGCATGTTCGACCAGCAAACGGTTTCTATAGGACAACATAATGCCCTTTTAATTTCGTTGAAAAATCCTCAGAAGGAACTTCTGAAGATCCGGCATATTGGCTTTCTGCCGAACGAAATTGCTAGTCCAGCTAGTAAATCAGCCACGCCTGCTACCCCTTTTGTATCAAGAAAGTAGGACCCCCCAAGTCAAGTTTCTGGCCAGTCTTCGAAACGTTAATGCAGTTTTTTCCTCCAATTTGAAGGGTATCCATAACAGGAAAGAACAACGGGAACAAATGAAAAAGAAAAGGGGAAGAAAACCCTAAAGGGGGTTAAGAACCAACTGCATAAAAAGACGATAGTAAGAACACAAAAACCAGACTATGTTTCTGAATGGTGTTTTGATTATGGCAAACTGTTTGTTGAACAACAACTGGTACCATTTTATGACCATTTCAAAAACCATATCCAAGTTGCTAATGATACATTTTTCAAAGAGATAAAAGAATTTGAACAGATTTTTGATGAATTGGAGGCGGAGGTATGAACAATGTGTTCTTGATAACAAGAACCTGACCATAAGAGAAGAAAAAATCTTTTAAATCAAAATGATGGCTTAAATTGCTGACTAGCTTAGAAAAAGAATCTGCTCTATTGTGCTTACTTCCAGATATTGTAGTGCCCCCTAGTTCTAATTGCCTTTTTTGCAGAAGAACTTAGATCTGCACAATGCGATAGGGGAACACACAAAAGTTCGGTTGGAACTTGAAGCTGAAGTGTTAAAAACAACAAAAGATGGTTCCCATTGAATCTGAGAAACGAAACTCTCATTTAGCAAAAGACCCATATTGTAATTTACAACATTAAATCTTCCAAAGTACTAAAACAGAGCATAAGACACTCTAGTGCCCCCTTCAATGCTATTTTGAAATAAATAAGTTAAGAGATCAGCTTCAAGGAAAAGACACCACTATCAGGAATTTAAATGCTCAGTTCAACATCATGAAGGTGTTGAATGCAGGTTCCACTGAAGGTAGTTGTAACCAACAGGCATTAGAAACTGACAGAATTCAGTTGAAAGATACGATTAAACCCGTCCCTTAGAATTCCAGCTAGATAGGCCCTAAGGTAAGAAAACGTGAGTCTCAACAAGACTGTATGATGACTTTCAAAGGCGAATACTCCACTCAACACGTACTTGCGTACACTGAAAAGATTATGCCTTAACTGCTGGAATGCCAAACTGAAAACTTAATTGAGTGGCAAAAAGAGTGGTGGTGATCACAGCCTCTGAGAAACCCAAAGTACTTGCCTTCAGGTGATGTATACCAAAAGTTCAAAGTACATGTTCCACCTCCAAAAAAGCCAACTGGGTAAAACCAACCCCGGTGCCCTAAGAAAAGCAAGTTACTTTTCAGGAACCCCCCAGGACTTCAAATAGACCCACACAGAAACCACCAGTGCAACAAAACAAGAAGCCTAATGTATCTTCTGTAAATTGGTCGTACAAGAACCAAACCTGCCACTGAAGTCTCGCAAACAAACCTATCCAAAGAGCACACTCATAACTATCATATCCTGCCCAATAAAAGTGTGAAACCGAGGAGAGCAGCAATATCACAATAGGAAGTTGAACAGTTGTTGACCATTAATCAGTTTGTATTTCGTTCTTTGAAGTGTCTTTGAATACCAAAACCCCCCAGGCCAAACATAGTGTGAATTAACTAATGCAGGTGGAAGCAACCAGGAATCATAATGTGAACACTTACTAGACAAGTTGGTTGAACCAACTAGAAAGTTGTTTTGTAGTGTTTAAGAGCCTCATGGAAACCCACTCGGACGACATATTTGCATTGTATGAATACCTTCCTTAACTAGGATAATGGAACCCGATTGTTGAGCCCTTTAAACTTACCCCGATTGTTAGTTCTAGTTTCAAAGTTTCTATGATCTCTAGATTCCTGAGTTGTAAACTTAGTGATCGAAAGGCTGTTTCCTCCTAGGGTTATCTGGTATTTTGAATGCTGAGCATTGGTACACATTGTATCACATTGTGTATATTTAAAAAAAAAATGGCTTGGCAGTTATTTCCCCCCCCCCCCTCCCCCACACACCCCCCCCCCCCCCCCCCCCCCCCCCACCCCCCCCCCCCCCCCCCCCCCCCCCCCCCAATTCAGACTGTAACCCGGTCTTAACCCAGATATTTAATGTACGTTTCAGTGCATTATTTCTTCCACAGACAAGAAGTTGTCTAAGCCCCGAACCATTTTTTTCTCATAAACAACTTGTTTTATCAAACATGTTTGGGCTAACCAAATCAAACATTGACACGGGTCATTGTTTGAGGGGGAGAATCAGTATACTAACAGTTGTGCAGGTCAAAAGGACGTACTGTTGCTGATTCTATTGCTGAAAGATTGACACGACCAACCGCTTACAAGTTCAAGACAGATTGCAGTATCATTCCTGTCTGGGTATTCTAAAGGTCTTGTTTCAATTACTCACTTGATATTTGTGCTATTTCACCTCACCTCATACATTTGAGGTGGAGACTGATAAACATTTTAAAGTCCATTCAATGATCAAAACCGTTCACATAGTTTTCATTACTTTGTTGATCGGAGGGAGAAAATCTGACTTAAACATGTAAAACCGGATAATTAATGATTCGATTGATTCAAAATGCAAGGTCCTATCCATGCTGTGTGTAAAAACATCTTTCGATTATCGACGCACATGTGTAGGGGGAGCACAAGTGTTAATATGATCAAAAATGTCAAGGTACCAGAAGTTTGTGTTATACACACGTATCTTGATAAATGACAAAGAATCTTTTGTTTCATGTTCGTGAAGTGAATCTTAATGGAATGCTGAGGAAAGAGATGTTGTTCCCCAGGGTATTTCATTTTGAATCTCATAGCCTGGTCTTCGGACTGTTGCGCCCCACAAGTGAAGTGATTTCCATAAATGTTACTTGTACAAGTTTGATTTTCCCAAGGCACTTCATACTTTCGGGATTATATTTCAAAACATCATCAGAAGCATTCGGATATTAAACTTTCGTTGGTGCCTTTCACAAACAATTTCACAAGCACATTCGAATGTTTTTTTCAAAATCATTTATTGCCACAAAAGGCCTTCTACGGACTTAATTGTATTAAGAAGTAAACGCTAAAAAAAGGGAATATTACGGTATAGTCAGGCAGATAGTAAACTGAAACTAGACCTCACACTTTACCATCTATTAGTAGAAATACTTATAGTGTGTTAGACTTCTTACATCTGGTCTAGAGAAACGCGAACATTAGGAATCTGATACTTAGGTTATTAGAGGAACTAGCTTGTCTCGTGCCGGAAAAACTGTCAAGAAGGTTCTTTTAAATGTCTCTTTCTGATCATTAATGATTGAGTTGGGGGGTAATAAAAAAATTTTTTACCCCCACAAATTGGGGGTAAAAGGGGGGGGACAGGTGGCAGTATTCGTACTGTAATCATTGATCCTCACGGAATCAGAGGTTAACGTAACCGACCAGATTGAGTATCATCTATACTTGATCCCTTCAAAATATAAAACCCTTCTTGTGTTCACAAAATGATCTTCAAGAACACATTAAATGGATTTTACATAACAAAATGTTTTTGTTGGTGTCTAAATTGTTCTATCAGCGAAATTGACGACGTCAAAGTAATCCGATGCAAAGACATGTGCTCATATCCATACCACAGTATCTGAAGTAATCAAGAAAGCTTACATTCAAAGCTTCCGCATAATCTCTGAAAATCAATGTCTTCTTCAAATGCAAAAGTTCAAATGATTGGAAGAAGATAAATCATCAAAGCTTTCAAAGATTCCAACAGATATGAGCATGTGAGACTAAAGATCAGCGTATGGCAAAGTCAAAGTGAAAGAAGATCACAAAGTAATTCAGAGAATTAAAGCTTAAACAAGTCAAAGATCAAGATCAAGTCATCACATCAAGTTCTGAAGATCATGATCAAGGTGTTAACGTTTGAATTACCAAAGCACAACAAGTGAAGTACCCTATCAACAACGAGCTAAAGAGACAAGCACGAGTGAGCTAACTTCTCATGACCTCATCTAGGGGGAGATTGTTAGGTTCACATAAATGGACCCGAACAAAGAAGCTTCGGTCACTCGAAGATTCAAGACAAAAGTCTAGCTCGAAAGACAATGTTAATTAATGTTTATTATGTATACGGGCCAAGATGTAAAAAGCCCAAAAAGAAAGCCCTCAAAGGCAAATCCTAGTTAGTATAAATACACCTAGTTTAGTCAAAATTAGGTTAGCTACTCCATTATTTATTTTTCATCTTAAGGGTTTGTAGCAACTCTTGTTTCTTTCAATAAAAGTTCTTTAATGTTTAATCTTTTATTGCCATTGATCTTGTGATTTCATCTATGGAATGATCTAGGGATCCTACAATTGGTATCAAGAGCCTACAAGATTGATGTATTGATTTGGTTTGTATTTTTTTCTATTGATTTCGAAAAAAAAAGGTTTTTGTTTTTGATAACATCGATACCAAACCCAGAACGTTATGTTCATGATTTATATTATGGTTTCTTGGCGAGATTGAGAGTTACTGATGAGAAGTTGCAACATTAGAGATTAGGTTGGATAAAGGTTATTATGTGTGATTAGTATGTAAATAAAGTTGAAACTATATTAGGGACACAAAAAATGCGAGTTTGGTTTGATTTTTGGTCATATTTCGTCTAAAAAACAAACTTCTGTCCGACATTGTTTTGTGGGTTATTGAGCGACTTAAAAATGTTTTCAATAGGGCGTCAAAGTATTTTCGAAGAGCTCATTTCGAAGTGATAATTTTTTCATATAGTACTAAATATCAAAATCTAAAGCCACTACTGTAGGGTGGCGCATCATCAACACATAGGGCAATCCTTCCTCCTGACCAAAATATATTAATATTAATTAATTTTAACCCAACCCCCATCACACAGAACACACAATGGCAGAAGAAACAAACAGACAACACACAACTACAAAACACACCGAACCAAGAGAAACACAATGACACACGACAACCCAAAACAAAAAGAAATCAAGGAATCTACGAATCCTAACACACAACAATCATCGACAACATCACGTGTATTCACCCAAACCAACCGCATCCACACAAACCAATCTTACACAAATACACAACAAAACCACACCATAACAACAATCCACACACAACTCAACGTACAGAAAACCACACTGAACAACACAACTTAACCAACACTACACAAAAACAAACACCAAAACAATCTACACACACACACAACACAACAAACCACAATCACAACAACCACAAAACAATTCCAAATCGAACAATCTAATGAACAACAATCAACACACCACACAAATCGAAATCGGATCAAAATACAACAATCTGTCCACCCATCATTAAAATCGAAAGCAAACACAAACTCAACAAAGGATCTCCAAATCCAGAACATCAACGACTAAAAATGAAAGACCAACGACTAACTAACATCAACAACATACCCGATAATCACAAAATCAATCCAATCACTCTTTAAAATCGGACTTTAAACCAAGTTAATGCCAAATAAACACGAAACATATTCGCGAAAATGGGAATATTTAATGACCAGATCAGCAACTAAAACGGGCGATTCGGAGCCCTCCGGGTCCGAATTGGCTTAAGTATAAAACATGAAAGTTGTCCGAAATGATATTTTACTATAACGTTGGTAACCGTTCAGCCTAAAAGTAAAAAACGAGAGACATTTTTGCCAGAAATCGGAAAAATAGATTTTTAAGAAAAACTCTAATTAATGCTTGCTGATTGGAATAATAAAAGGGTGTTCGGCACTTCCGACAGATTTTGAATGTTTTAAACTACTAGCGAAACATATAGACATCTAATTAATAGTTAGAAGAACAACTAAGAAATGTCATGACAAGGTTATTTGAGATGACGACCATAACAAAAAATAGATTATAAAAATGGTACGAATTGGACATTTTAGGCAGGATAAACATAGGATTAGGCGGTTTAGAATCAGTTAAAGCTATTTGTAAAATATGACCATAAAAAAAAAAGGGGGACGCTATAACGTTTAAAAACCTAAAAAGTTTCCTAAAAGGGAAAGTATTCTAAAAAAAGTAACTTTTTTTTGTTGCAAGTTGTACGTAATTTAACTAATACATGATAAAGTTCAAAGTCTATTATTACTAAAAACCAAACATACTTGGAAGCTTTAAAATTATGAACATGAATGCTTTTACTTTCTTTGAACGAAATGCTAATACCATACCCATATTTACTCTAGTCGTCTGCAGACCTCCTTATAACTTCATCACTTGTTGTGAATATCGCTCATTGACCAATGCCTAAGGTGAGTTCATAGCCCCACCCTTATTACTGATTAAACAATGCTTTAAACCATGGGGTGAGAAACATATGTTTGCTTTTAAATTGGACACAAGTATCTTTACGTAATTTTTTACATGTTTTAATGTGTTTTCCAAGTTGCTAACAAACCTACTACTTGCCCAAATTATCATGAACTGTTAGTTTTCTCAAAATTTCGAAAGAAAAGGCTCTTTCTCGACCTGAGGACGTAGAGGGAGCGCGAGTGAGTATATAAGATCAATTGGACTAATTTCCCTATCGCTTGGTTTCCACTTAACGAAGAACAAACCGATATATGTCATGTCGATTTTACATTATGGTGGTCTTTTTGGTTTGGGACACCGGTTAGGGCAGGAATACTATGCGACAGGATGTAGCATGCCCTGTTGGTTATTAGCTTCAGTGTCATGAGCTTAGTGCAACAGTAAATACTTTTTATGTGATGTTGTATCTGTTATAGTAGTCACATACGTTTTGAAATCTTGGTGGTCCCACTCTTTTATAACTTAAACCTATGAATTCAATCCCAACATATGTTGACGTTTTAAACATGTTTTCTCAGGTGCTTAGCTTTGATTGATTCTTGAGCTATGTGGAGTCATATGTGCTATGTGACTTCGCCAATTTCAATATTTAAATCTATTATATACTCGTTTTCATTAACAAAACTTTTGTTCTTGCTATACCGCTACTTCTAACATTAATTATTATGGGCTGTAAAAACTTAAATTTATTTAATTTATGCAACGAGTAAACTTTTTCAAACGTCCCATGATTATAGGTCTTTTCATTATTTGCTTTGTGATCGGATTGTTATGACATCACGCCCACGGACACGTATTCCTACAGGCCCCGATAAGGGATGTGACAATTGGTAATCAGAAGCCATAGATTATAGATAACTAGGTAGTTATACAAGGTCAGGGTCTATAACCAGTATGTGAACCTATGTGCCCAATCTGTGCGTACTTGTTGTCATCCTTGCTGCATACATATAAATTAATTACTATATATGACTAATAGGTACTACTTAGCCATATTTACCTTGCCATTACATTTTAGCATTTCTTATGCCATTGATGTTTCATATAAAGGAGATTTACATAAACTGTATTGCTTGTGCAGATTATGTCAGCTCTGCTATCATTTATTTCTTCCGATCTTCGGATGAGAGTGTGGGAATCAACCGCCCTCTCGGGTTATCACTGTTTGGTGATATCCCTACTGTTATTTCCATCTACTTCTGTGGTTGCTCCAGAGACTTCTAACTAATGCTCCTGTTAATTTTTCTCCTGCCGCTTCCTATGGTTTGAGACGACCTCTTTCGCTTCACCCACGGATTGTTGGCTTGGTTCCCTATACGGGTTCCGATTCTGATTCACCAGATGAGATGACTTCACCAGAGCACATTTCCCCGCTACCAGCTATTTCACCATTCATATGCACCGATTCTTCTGAGGCTCCTGATTCTTCTGATGGACCACCACTGCAGGACCCTTATGTTACTACCATTGCTCGTTGGAGGAGCAGGGTAACAGCACGTCCATCATCATCACATGAGTTTCCTATTGCTCCTGTTACTGCCCCGCCCAGGATTCGTCGACGGTCAGCGACTCTTATCCGACCCGGGGAGGCTATTCCTTTTGGTCGACCTTACCGCACCCATCTTAACGGGCCGCGTAAGTTGTTGACTGCAAGGAAGAGAGTTGGACCTTTACCAGCTCGCAGATTAGCATCGAGGCATACATCACCTCGTTCTCCAGATCATCACTCATCTTCTTCCAGTTCATCTTCGGATTCTTCGCCAGTTCATTCTTTGGGATTGGATGTGTCAGATCAGGCTCATTCGGGATCTTCGACTAGAGATGTACCACCCAGATTGTGTTACCCTCCGAGGAGAGCACCACGACGTAGTGAGGCATTTCGTCGTTGGTGTGCTGCTCCATTATCTACTTTGTATCCACCGACTACATCAGAGTCATCATCAGGAGATTCATCAGAGAGACCCATGCATTTATCTTCACATTCTGCTGGACCATCTCGTAAGAGATGTAGATCCCCGGTTGATTTAGCACCATTATCTATGCCAGTTACGAGATCCTTAGCTCCTACTCGTGCTGATCTCTCACCACCTCGTAAGAGGTTTTAGAATTCAAATTCATCGGAGCTAGCATTTGAGGGGGATGCCGAGTTGGTCATACAGGGACTTGGGTGATGAATAAAGAGTTATGTATTGGAGATGGGGATTAGATGTGGAGATCCTATTAATATTGATCCAAAGGGAATTGGCCAGGGATGACATAGAGGAGTATAGGTAAGACGCCATTCGCTGAGATACAGCTGAGTAGGGAATTACCTCTATGACTCAGAAAGCACCGTTTAGTTGTTAGTAAGAGATTGGTAGAGCCTTCGCTGGTGAGGATTACTCCTGACTCATCTGGCACTAGGGATGACATTGTTAGGATAGTCGAGGATACGCCGGTTGACTAGATTGATGTTTGTGCTGACTTTTACCATCACATGTCTGAGGTTCGTGTTGATAGGATTGTCGGGATTGAGACTGCTCAGAGATCGGGTTGGTATAGGCCTATCAGTTGAAGCTAGGGAGACAGAGTTAGGAAATGGCTGAGAGATCTATAGCATGAGTTGAGAACCACACGTTCTTCGCTATGTAGGATATTGAGAGGGAACGATGAGCAGCCTTCTCTTTCATATGTCCCCCTTTCACAGGAGAGTTTCGTCAATCGTAGGGATCGTGATGAGCTCAAAGGGAGACATATAGGTTGAGATTTTAACCTTGGGAGGCGTTTCCATTTTTCGTCCCATATTCTAGTAGCACACCCTGAATCATGTAGAACATTAGGCCAATGGTTAGGACTAGTATTAGCAGTAATAATTGTGGATCAATAGAACCTATTTTGGATATTGGTTGTAATCGAATTATGCTTTTATTTATGAAATGAAAAGCTTGTTTTGATTCTCTCGCTTATTTATCCATATTGTTATTCATTCTTCCCGGCAACCGTGTTACAATTAAATTTTACTTCATAGCATGCATTAAATTATTAATTATCTTGAATGTTTTGTAAATATTCGATCAAAAAATCTCACTATGGGTTGTGTATTGTGATGTAGAACAATGACAAACACTCGTTCCGGGATGACCCACGCCGCAATTGAAGAAATGATCGATCAACGTGTGAACGCAGCTCTAGAAGCTCATCAAGTTAACCAAAATCTTGAACTTGGGAATGGGAATAACAATGGAAACGATAATGGAAACGGGAATGGGAATGACAATGGAAATGATAATGGAAATGGTAATGGAAATGGTAATGGAAATGGAAACAATGGAGGTGACAACGGTGACGGTAATGAGAACCACAATGTGAATGGAAGAGGCGATAGGTTGGTTGCTCGTGAATGTACTTACCAGGACTTCATGAAGTGTCAACCAACAAGTTTTAAAGGAACTGAAGGAGTGGTTGGTCTGATAAGGTGGAGTGAGAAGATGGAGACTGTGTTTCACATCAGCAACTGTCCGGAGAAATATCAAGTGAAGTATGCAACTTGTACCTTACTCGACAGTGCACTAACCTGGTGGAACTCTCACAAGAGAACCATCGGAACTGATGCTGCATACGCTTTGTCATGGAGAGAGCTGATGAAACTGATGACCGAAGTGTATTGCCCGAGAAATGAGATCCAAAAGATGGAAACCGAGTTGTGGAATCTGTCGATGAAAAACAATGACATCGCTAATTACACTCAAAGGTTCCAGGAACTCACCTAGATGTGCACCAAAATGGTTCCCGAGGAGGAAGATCGGGTGGAGAAATTCATTGGAGGTCTTCCTGATAACATCCAAGGAAATGTGATTGCTGCAGAACCTACAAGACTACAAGATGCTGTTCGAATTGCCAACAACTTGATGGATCAAAAGTTGAAGGGTTATGTTGTAAGAAATGCAGAGAACAAGAGGAGACTAGACAATAACTATGGAACTAACCGTGGGCAACAACCACCCCACAAACGACAGAATACTGGAGTACAGAATGTTGCTAGAGCCTATATGGCTGGTAACAATGAAAAGAGGGAATATGAAGGTACTTTGCCTTTCTGTAACAAGTGTAAGCTTCATCATGTAGGCCCTTGCACCACAAGATGTGGGAAGTGCAATAAGATTGGACATTTGACCACAGGGATTGCAGATCTGTTGTGACTGTATCTACTCAAGGAACTCTAGGGCCGAATTAGGAAGTTATTACGTGTTTTGAGTGTGGTGCACAAGGACATTACCGGAAGGATTGTCCCAAAGTCAAGAACCAAAATCGTGGGAACAAAATAAGAGTTCCTGATGCAAGAGGCAAAACATATGTCCTAGGATGAGGTGACGCTAACCCGGGTTCCTAAACTGTCACGGGTACGTTCCTTTTCACAACGACATCCATGTTATATGTTTATGGATTCGGGGGTGCCGATAGAAGTTTCGTATCAAATACTTTTAGTTCATTGCTAGATATCATTCCCTCTGCCTTAGACGTTAGCTACACTGTCGAGCTAGCTGACGGAAGAACTTCAGAAACCAGCACTGTGCTTAGAGGCTGTACATTAGGATTGTTAGGACATCCATTTAATATCGACCCGATGCCCATAGATTTGGGTATTTTCAACGTTATCTCGGTTTGGATGGGTTAGCAAAGCCCCAAGGATCATGCATGTGATCTTTTTCTGAATGTCTGTGACGAGAAGATAGTGCGTTCTTATTCCTTACGGAAAATGAAATTCTGATCGTTCAAAGGAGACAAAGTGACAAGGAAAAGAAATCAAGTTGAGCATTATATCATTGTAAAGCCCAAAAGTATCATGGAGGAAAGGTGTCAACTATTTCTGGAGCAGGTTACTCGATGAAAGAAAAACAAAAAATAGAACAAGTCGAAGGAAGATTTAGAAGCGACTCAAAGAAGAGCCGACTGTACGGGACTTTCCAAAAGTCTTTCTTGAAGACTTACCTGGATTACCACCAATACGACAAGTTGAATTCCAAATCGACTTAGTCCCAGGTGCTGCACCTGTAGCTCGAGCCTCGTATAGATTAGCACCGTCAGAAATGGAAGAATTGTCTACTCAACTACAAGAACTTTCTGACAAAGGATTTATAAGACCAAGTTCCTCACCCTGGGGAGCTCTGGTTTTGTTTGTCAAAAAGAAAGACGGCTCTTTTCGGATGTGTATCGACTACCGTAAACTTAACAAGCTTACTGTAAAGAATCGATACCCACTTTCGAGAATCGATGACTTGTTTGATCAGTTGCAAGGATCAAGTGTGTACTCGAAGATCGACTTGAGGTCTGGTTATCACCAACTCAGAGTTTGTGATGAGGATATCCCAAAGACGGCGTTTAGGACCCGCTATGGTCACTACGAGTTCCAAGTGATGCCTTTCGGGTTGACTAACGCGCCAGCAGTATTCATGGACTTGATGAACCGGGTATGCAGACCATACTTAGATAAATTTGTGATCGTGTTCATCGATGACATCTTGATCTACTCTAAGACCAAGGAAGAACATGATGCACATCTTAGACTAATTTTGGAGTTGCTCAAGAAGGAAGAATTGTACGCCAAGTTCTCGAAGTGCGACTTTTGGCTGTCGAAGGTACAATTTCTTGGACACGTGATTGATAGTGAAGGCATTCACGTTGATCCTGCGAAGATTGAGTCAATCAAGGATTGGGAATCACCCAAGACTCCAACAAAAAAGTCTGCCAATTTCTAGGGTCTTGACGGGTTACGATCGACGATTTACGAAGGTTTTCTCCAAGATTGCCAAGCCTATGACAAAGTTGACTCAGAAAGCGTACAGTTCCATATTGGGGTGAAAGGAGGAAACTGCTTTCCAGTATTGAAGCAAAAGTTGTGTAGTGCACACGATTTTGGCCATTGCCTGAAGAGTGAACCCGTGTAGTATATTGTGATGCTTCTAGGATTGGCGCGGTTATATGTTGATGAGAAGGAGAAAGTTCATAGCGTATGCATCCCACCAACTCAAATCCACGAGAAGAACTACACGACACTTATGAATTAAATTGGGAGCTGTGAGTGTTCGCTATCAGTTTGTGGTAAGACATCTAACTATACGGCACGAATGTGCGTTGTGTCTTCATGTCATAGAGTTTGCAACATTTGCTAGATCAGAAAGAGGTTGAACATGGACGACACGTAGATGGTTAGAGTGTTAAGTGACTACGACTTGTGGAGTTAGTTATCAAGGGGAGGCGAATGTGGTGGCCGATGCGTTGAGCCGATATAGTATGAACTAAGCCACTACAAGTTTGAAGCCTTGGTTATGATAATTTGTTTAACCTCCCTGTGCAGAATCTTGATGCTCCTGGTTGAGGCAAGAAAAGGAAGAGGAATTATGGAACAGAAGATTTGTGTGGCATGATTAAGAATCTGGAGCACGTGACAGACAGAAACATTGTTGATGTTTAAGAATAAAGTTGGATACCCCTGTTTGGGACTTGAAGATCTTGATTATGCACGAGTCGCATAAGTCAAAGTATTCGATCCACCCTGGATCGGACAAGATGTACCAAGATTTGAAGAAGCTATACTGGTGGCCCAACATGAAAGCAGAATTTGCCACATATGTTTAGTAAATGCATGACTTGTGCAAAGGTTAAAGCAGAATACCAAAAACCATCCGGTTTGTTGGTTCAACCTATAATCCCAGTATGGAAATGGGAGAACATTATTATGGATTTCGTTACTAAGTTACCTAAGACGACGTCTGGTCAAGATACAATTTGGGTAATTGTAGACCGACTCACAAAGTCTGCCCATTTCTTACCAATGAAAGAAACCGACACAATGGAGAAGTTGACGAGACAATACTTGAAAGAAGTTGATTGCAGTTTTACGTACCTATAAAATATATAATAAAAATACTACTTAGGTAAATTCCAACTATTCACCTTTAACCAAGGTAAAAAGTTAAGACTTACAAAAATAATATATAATATATATAATATACGTATGTTTAACCGGGTAAGTTTGATCACCCGGGTCGTTTCCCCAACGACTAGTGAAATTGAAACCTTGTGTTTTTGAAAGTGGTTCAAACAAGATTGAATTGATTTTTAGAGTGATTAACTAAAACTACAACTTTAAACAACTAAAATTATCAACTAAAGGCTATTAATTACGAAAACGACTAAGCAACGCGGGCCAAAAACCTAAATTTATGAATTTTAACACTAAACTAATTTTTTTGGTTTTTATAAGTTTCTTTATGACTAAAAAGTAAGGACAAAAAAGACTAGACCTAAAACGAAGCTAAAACGAAACGGAAAACTCAAAAACGAGAACGAGAAGAAATCCGCTTCTTTAAAAACTTAATTTTGTAAAATTGACCCTACGAAGGTAAAAAAACTAATTTTTATAGAAACATTTTACTAAAAATAAATTTTGTAAAAAGTCTTTATATTTTTTTGATTATTATTGTATTTTTCTTATGACTTTTTAATGTTTAAATTATTAAATGACTAAAATACTTAATTACGAAATTAAAATTCTAGGAAAATTACTAAAAGTTCGGTAATACTATAAAGGTCCCTAAGAAAAATTATCAAGTAATAATAAGCTTGAAGAATAAGCCGGAAAATAGGTATTAAGGCACTCGAAGTGCTTATGATTTTTGGGATGAAAGAAGGGTATATATTTAATTGTGCATAGGTTATTATCGAAAAAATGTCCTAAGGGCAGCTGGTTAAGTGTTGGTGTGTATAAGGGGTTGTGGTTGGGTGGAGGTCGGGGTTCGAAGTTCTAGGTTCACCCCATTCACCGACATCCCCTTTTTGCTTTTTGGCAAAATTTTTAAAAAGCAAAACGTTGTTAAATAGGCTACAAATAAGCAACTTTAATAAAGGCAACCTTATTTTATAAGCACTTAAATAAGCTGGAAAATAAGTGAGAAAAAGACAAGCACTAAAAAATTATCATAAAACAAACACATCCTCAATAAAAATATACAATAAATCAACAAAACACTTAGGGACTAATTTTTTTTGCTTTTTTTTAAAACTAATTAAACTTAATAACTACGAATTATTAGCTAAAGCGAACTAAATAAGCTATGTTTACTTTTAACTACCCTATTAGCACTACTTAATCAAGGAATAAGCTAAAAGACAAGTAGTAAGTAACTAGAATTTAAAACTTTATTTGGCTTTTCTTTCAAATTTTTGGAAACAAAATAAGCTATAATTAAGCTTTAACCTAACTTTTTAAACTGGAAAAACTTACTTATGTTTATCGATGAGCTAATCTAAACTAAAATTAAGCAAAAACAATAAGCTATAAGCTCAAAATATGAAATAAGCACTTGTGTTGGGAAACTGAGACCCAAACAGTCCCTTAGAGGACTTTTGAGCTTAAAATTAAGCTAAAAGATGGAACCTTTTGACATTAGCTTAATTCCCTCCTTTAAACTTCTATAACCAAGAAGATTCCTAAAACTGCTTTTGGAACCCATTTTGAAAAGGAAGTGCTTATTGATAAAGCCAATTGGAAAATTGCCTTATTAACTCAGTACCTACTGAGTTTTGAAAAGGATTCTTGAGATTTTTTGGGCTTAAATTGCAATAAGCAAAAGGATCATTATGATATTTAGCTATATACCACTAAAAAGCTTTATCCTTAGTCTACTTAAACAATTTTTTAAAAAGCATTTTGAATCTTCATTTGATTAGATGAAAAAGCTAGTGGGAAAAGACTATCTATTCTCATTTTTTTTTTGGTTTTTTGAAAATGTTTATGAAAAGACACTAACCTACTTTAGACAGTTAAAACAGATAAACAAATAAGCTACTAATTTAAAATAGCTTAAAACAGTGTAATATAGCCTAATTCTTATTGGTGCATAATTATAGAAGATAATTCCTATTTGCTAGCTTATACTTAAGCTTAAAATTTTCCAACAGTATTAACTCTTGTTAATACTGCTGGTGCAATTGACCAAGAGGAAAACACAAGTGCAGGTATCCTAAATTGATTGCCTGCACTTAGGAACTCAAATGAGTGTGTTCAAAGACAAACACTCAATTTGCAAGCTTATGGAGCCTTGGTTTACTTTTCCAATCAAAACTTAAAATGACAACTCTCCTGGTGCAAAATCACTAACAATAAGCCCTAACTTATTTATTTTTGAAAACTAAACTCTCAAATCTCTTTCCCTATTGATTAAAATTGAAATTAAAACTGACTCAAGCAAAATTCATAACTTACTTTGACTTTAAGAAGTCAAACAAGTTCTAACCAAACACCCCTTTAACTTTTGACTGGTTTTGAAAAAGCTTATAGAAATTAAATCTAATGATTAAAACTTAACTACCAGATAACTAGAAGCTTATAACAGCCTTAATTAACATGATCTAACAACTGAATTAAGCTAAAACTTAAGATCTAAGAGTATGCTACTATATTTTTGGTTTTTCTTAGATTTTTATGACAGAAAATTAAATACTAAGTTCTATGATACTAAGGCTAAAAACAGATGTAAAATTATAACTAATAAGCACAAAGAGATGTTATAAGACTCAAATAAGCAAATAGATAAGCAGTTAAGCAACTAGTAATTAACTAAGATATTTTAAACTAGAAAATAAAGACAAGAGAAGTGAAAAGGAAACTTACAAAGAACTTCATGTCTAACAACAGAAAGCTAATAATGCTTCGAGGAGCCTCAACAGCTTAGCTTTATCCTTGTGGATAAGCTAGTAAAAGTCCTTGGGATTCCTTCCATGATTGAATCCCCTTCCATAAGTCCAAATCCATAAGCTAAGGTAATTAAGCTGTTTTTAAGGTTTAGGTATGTTTAATGACTTTTGAGCTCAATTATTAGCTTAGAGACTAATAAGAGCTTACGAAACAGTAGCAACCATTGAGATTTATAAAAACTTATTATCAAAAACGATTAATATAAAAGTGAAACACTATTTCATTGATTTAAAAGCAGCTTACAATACTAGGAAAAGAAGATTTCATTAACTAAAACGATTTATAAGGAAAAATTACCATAAGCCTAAACAATTAGTAAAAATACTAAATTAAGTACTTAACTTATCTACTACTACGTGTTTTGTTTTTTTATGGTGAGTATTTATAGTGGGCCTCTATTTATAGACTCCAGAAGGTTTTAGGCATCAAAATCAGTTAGGCGTGCCTCTCAATCAGTGCCCTTCATTTCTTCACTCTTTTGAGCTTGAATCTCAATCTGTTTGATCATTGTGGTATTTGAGGTATTGCCAAGCTGGCAATCCTTGATGTGAGTTTGTCGCCTAATTTTGCAGAGTGATTAGCCACAAAAAACCCACTAAAATTTTGTGCTTCTTGCCTAGTCACACGTGACTTGAGCTTGAGAGGCAGCCAATAAGGCTTTGATAAGATTAATTAACCTGCCATTGTGTTTGAGGAGCTCTTGAATTGACTAACGTACCCTTTAATTGTGATTTGCCCTTTGATTTTTGACCCTTGGTTAACAATGTGGAAGACGATAAACAGTAAAAAGCTCTTCCCGCCCTTCTTTTTTTATAACTGAAAAGGTTAATAACGGTTTGAACTTTGGGCATATGACACTTTCAGTCCTTGTCTTTGGTTTTATAACATTTGAAGTGTAGACCTTTTTATAGAAATGGCAAAATCAAGCCCTTGTGGTTTTATAAAAGAGAAATGGGCTAGGATTTTGGGCTTATGGATCCGGGTATGGCCCATTTAGGGTTTAAGGGACCATTTTTATAACTTTTGAGGTTTTGTCTTCTAGTGGTTGACTACTGTTGACCATGATTTGACTTTCTTTGGCTGGATTTGATTGAGGGCTTGACTTTTATGGCTTCGGCTTTGAATTCTTGGCTTCTTTTTGTGCTTTTCCGTTTCTTGTGTTCGTTTCTGTCTGATTTATACTGTAATTTGGTGATTTTTTTTTTTTTCCGTTCCTGACACACAAACACAAACTACAAAAGCCTTATTTTTGCATTTTTGGTTATGTTTTGGGTTTAATTGGGTTATTTTTAGGTACAAACGGATTATGTGTATTCTACACTTATCTACTTCTCCCCAAACTTACGATGGTTTTGTGTTGTCTTCACGCTTATCACATGCTTATAACCAAAGTACCTCGAAAATTTCCCAACTAACCTTTGAAAGTAGCAGAGTTTTTTCTTGAGAGAATTAAGAGATCCAAGTTATAAAAACACGATTCCCATTTCTCTAAAGATTTTTCTCTTTTTATGATTTTTCTTGATAAATTAAACTACCTAACTACAACTTTTTTGTGTTGGGACATAATGTATTGTGTTATTACCTCATTGGTAACTTTTAGGGATAATAGAACAAAAAAGCACAATTAAGTGTCTAAAAGATAAACTTCATCCTTCCCGATTTTTTCATTTTTCTCTTGCTCTAAGCTTAAAAATAAGATCACGGCTAATTACGAAAACTAAGTGCTAAGACTTACTTATATTTACAACTTGTGAAATTCCTCTTCCGAATAATCATATATTTAGGTGAGTTGTGTTCAAAATTTAATTTTAACCATAAATCCACATATTTAGATTGATGAAATCCGACCAAGCTTTACTTAGCAAGATCACTTCTCAAAGCAAACTAAACCTCTTTTGCAAGCAACGTTGGATCACTTGTTCCATATAAATTTTGATTTTTGTTTTTCTCTAGCGATCCCACCGTTATCGGGTAAGTGCTAAGGCTTTTGACACCCCATCCGAAGAATACTAATCGAAACGCATGAACTTCCGATAAAAAAACCTTGTAGACTTTTGCAAACCTTAGCTCAAAAGAATACCTTGGTTTTAGAAAATGAAACTTTTACTATTTATTTTCTAACTTTGCAACATTATTATTTCTATTTACATTATTAGGCTAGGAATCAGTATCACTTTTCTTTCGACGACACGTCGGCCAGCTCAGACAAATGGGCTCGCGTAATTATTTGATACCAACCCTTAAATATACATCCTCCACCCTTTCTTTCGATGTCACATAGGGAACGAACCGACAAATGCCCATTGTACTTATTGCGTTGGAGTTTGTATATTTTTTATGATCACTTAAGGATTTATAACTTGCATCATTTTTATATCACCAACTACATTTTTTTTACAACTAATAACACTAATTACTTGTGTTAACATATTATTTTATTTTGTCTAATAGAAAAATTTCGTTTTAGAAACCAAAAGTAAAACTCGAACTAAATTTTTATTTTCAAATGATGTTTGACTCATCATCGATTAAGTTTTTCCTCTGATTATGTTGATTATTAGACTTTTCAAGAGTAAACTCTAATTGCAAAAATTAAAGAGAAACAAGTATAATTAATCATTTTAAGAGCTTCGGGGAAGAAAAATCACAAGTTATTTTCTTATAAGCCTTTAGCATTTCACAAATAAACTTTGTTTTAGAATCCTTATTCTTATAAACAACACTATCATCTATTATTCTTCACAAATAAAATTTGCAAATACTTAGCCTATATTAAAATCCCAAATTGGCATATTTAAAATTCTTACTTGGAGATTTGCACAAGTTTTCATTTACTAACGATTCAAGTCTAGCATGTTTAAAGTCTACATGAGACTAGCACAAACTATCATCATTAAATTGGTTATGGGTGAGGGAAAGCTAAGAATTCTACACGTAAGATCGGTGTCAAAAATTAACTTCTTATTTTACCAACGAAAACCTACTTTTTTTTCTTTTTTTTATAGGACTAAAAATTTAAAATTTTTGCTATTTTTGTGGGATAAACAAGGGTACGTGAGAAGAACAAAACAATAAGCAAGCAACATCAAATCGATAGATTCCCTTCCCCAAACTAAAACGAAACATTGTCCTCAATGTTTAAAGTCGGGTCTCTACGAAAATCTAAGCCGTTTATGAAGTATGCAAAGATAAACGTTAATCGATTATGATGAAAGGATATGGATCTCCCCAAACTAATTTCACACAAAGGATGAGAAGCTCGAGTAGAACGGGACAAATCAACCGGACACGAGAGGCTTCAAGAATTTCGTTGGGAGAACCTGCAAAAAGATCACAACCAAGCAGGCACAAACATCGAGAAATCGGAAAGAGTACAAGCCTCTCTCAACACAACACATTAGATAATAGAAAATAGAAAGAAAATAGAAAGGATAAGCATGGGGTGAACTCCCACGAAGCGGCTTGTTTTTGGTCACCGAGTCGCAAGCTCGACTCGATCCCTGAATTTAGTTGTCCTTAGGGAGAGCAAATGGAAGAGAAGATCTCAATCGGGCTTTCATTAATGTTTGGACAAACATTAAAGCACATGAAAGTTCCATCCCGAAGAGAAGCCACCGGCTCTAAGTGGAGATGTCGGGGTCGAAAATGGTGTCCTCATTCTCGAAGGAGACAAATGAGGAAATGAAGGTAAAATCTGAAACAAGGGTGGGAAGGGTGGGTAAAATACCGGTCATAAAATCATGAGATTTAGAAACACCCTTAAACTCTTTGATTATCAAAATACCCGCTTCGGGTTCAAAACATTTCTTAATATCCGGAGGTTCCGGTGGAGGACGAGGAATTGGACGTGGATCATCTTGATGGGGGTTTTTTTATATGGTTAGTTTGAACTCTTAAATTCATCTTCGGAATCAGCATCTTCAACACCAGGCGGAATTAAATTATCTGGAACAAGGAGAATATCAATCTCTTCTTGAGTGGGCTCACTATCCTCAACGGGGATAGGAGATATGGGAAGAGACTCGATAACTGAATTTTGATGAAAATTTCCCTGGGAAGTTGAAATTTCATTAAGCACTGTCATAAGACTAAGATATTCCTCAAATTCACGATCATTCCTCGCAGGAAGTGTTAAAGGTTCACCGGCGAACTCATGGTGAAGAGGATCACTCCTTGGAGAAAAAGTAATTGAAGATTCATTCTGTTCTGGCTCATGATCGGAGGTTACTTTGGAATCGAGATTATGGGAATCATCATCACTAAGTAGATTATCAAGAAAAGCTATGTCTCCTTCTGAATCGAAATATCCTTCCTCTAAGTTAGAAGATACTTCTATAGCTAGAAAATCATCGATCTCATCATTATCGTCTTCAGGAGCAAAACACTCATCCTTGTCGGATAGAGGAGTGTTGAGAAAGACTAGCTTATCGGAAACGTTGGAATTTTTAATCTCGACATCTTCTTGAAAATTCTCTTCATGCAAGTCCTTCTTAAGAGTTGAATCATCATTACCCGGTGGTAACGAATCAAGAGGAGCAAGTTCATCGGCGAACTTCACAAAATTATCACTAGTCTTCACCGGAGAAGAACTAGGAGAAGGATCATCAGAATGAGTAGTGGTACTGCCACTAAACGGATCATCTTTTGAAAAATCGATAACAGAAATGGCATGAACAAAATTCTTTTCCTTGTTTTTCTCAGATTTATCGGCATAGTAAACAAGTTCATCTTTTCCTACTCTTAAAGTCAATTTTTCCTCGTACAAATCAATGAGAGCTTTTGCGGTTCGAAGGAAGGGTCTTCCTAGAATAATAGGCACTCTCGGGTCGGGTTCAAAATTAACCACCACAAAATCCGCAAGAAAAGTGAAATCATCGACTCTAACTACAACATCCTCGGCTATGCCCAGCGGGTGAGAAATGGAACGGTTGGCAAGCTCGAGTGTCATACGAGTAGGAGTCAAAGCTTCAAGCTCAAGTTTCTTGTAGATAGAATAAGGTAAAAGATTAATGCTAGCTCCTGAATCGGCTAAAGCACTAGTCCTTTTGAGTTCTTGTAAAGCACATGGGATAAGAAATTTTCCCGGATCTTCGAGCTTTTCGGGGACTTTGTTCATGATGATAGCGGAACATTCAGCATTCACAGTTGTGATAGCGATCTCCTCAAGCTTCTCTTTGTTCCTTAGCAACGAGCTTAACCATTTGTTGAATTTTGGCATTTCGACAAGAGCATCTTTCAATCCAATCTCTAAACGGAGTTGCTTGAACATCTTCAAAAACCGGCTATGTTGAGCACTTGGTTTATCGTTCTCTCTCACTTTCATCCTCTCGGGGTATGGAAGTTTAGATTGATACGAATTAGGATTAGGATCAAGATTAACGGTTTTCTTTGCTTTTGGTTTTGGAACTTCAATGAAAATTGAATCTTCTTCCCCCGGAGGTGGGACATGTGCGGTATTTTCCAAATTTGGATTTTGCACTTTTTCCGTTGACGTCTCCGGGTTTTGTTCGGGTTCTTTTTGGGGAATTGAAGTAACGGGTGTAGGAACAAGAGGAGTCGAAGGTTCTTCCAAAGTCTTACCGCTTCTTGTGGTGATAGCATTAATTTGCTGACGAGGGTTAGTCACGGTTTGACTTGGAAGAGTTCCTGAATTCGAGGTAGAGGCTGGATTTTTGAAATTATTACAAAGACTTGTCAACAAACTCGTGACATTAGCCATTTGATTTTTGTCAACAAACTCGTAACATTAGCCATTTGATTTTGCAAATTTTGACCTTGATTTTGAACATTCTTCAACACCGCATCGTTTGCCTTGACGTAGTTTTCAAAATCTGTTTTTGAAACACCTTGAATTTATTGAGTAGGAGCTTGATAAACTGGTGGCTGATTTATTGGTGGTTGGTATGGTGGGGTTTGATAAACGGCTCCTTGATTGTTTTGACGGTTTTGGTTGAAATTGCCTCCACGGTTTTGATTTGAATTGAAATTGTTCCCTTGATAACGGCTTTGGTTTCCTTGGTTATTTTGAACATTTGATTGATTAAAACCGGGTGGTCTTATCGAAATTTGCCAATTAGGAGGATTCCTTGAACAAAGTTGCCAACGGTGCGGTTTATAGAATTGAGGAATGGTATTCATAAAAAATGGAAATCGTTCCGTTGTTTTAATGGAACAATTGCCTAAAGTATGATTGAAACAACAATGTGACACAAACTTCCTCGACTACTTTGACGGTAGTAGGAATCGTAACATTCTTTTCACTAATCATTTTTTCTAATCGGCTCATTCGAATATCCATCTTATCTTCAAGAGAAGCGGCGATTTGTTGAAATTCAAAAGAATTAGAAGGTGAAGAAGTAGAAGAAGGAGCATTCGTAATCGCTCTTGGTTCATTGCACGACGTCTGAAAAAATGGTGAACCTTAGATTACTCTCAATATGGCTAAAAACCATCACGAGTATCTTATTTAGAAAATTGCCACCCCGACGGAATCTAAAGCATCGTGATCATTGGTATCAAGAATTGGTAGAACGTATCCAGTGTAATTCCGAGAAACCATGATGAGGACATTGACGAAGAAGTTCTTTGAAACGTTCCCATGCTTCGTTGAAGGTTTCATTCGGTTCTTGGTAGAAAGTAGTGATTTTATTTCGAAGGCAAGTTGTTTTCGAAGGTGGAAAGAATTGGTTTATGAATTTCGAGACAAGATCATCCCACGTTAGAATCGATCGAGGTGGTTCCTTATCTAGCCAAATCCGGGCTTCACCTTCGAGAGAGAAAGGAAAAAGCAAAAGCTTAATCGAAGTATTCAGAACTTCGGGATGTCTAAACGTAGAAGTAACCTTGTTGAAAAATTGAAGATGATTATGAGGGTCTTGCTTACCCGTAAATTGATTACTTTGAACAAGATTAATCAAAGTTTGTTTAAGCTCAAAATTATTTGCATTAATCGGTGGAACAACAATTGCATCTTTGTATCCCTCGATGGGAGCTTGTAGCATTTGAGCCATGGTACGATTGTCGATCATTGAAAACTCGGGTTCCTCAACAATAACCGGTGTTATTTGTTGTTGTCGACGATTTCAATTTCGATCTTGAAAACGAGTGCGCATGCACTAAAAATAAAGAAATTAAAAAGTAAACAAAAATTACACTAATTTTTTTGGATTTTTGAATTTAAAAAGCAAAATTTTACTCTAATTTTTTTTTTTTTTTTTTTTTTTTAGAAATTAATTTTAACGGTTAAACGAAAGAGACTTAAACAAAATAATCAACTACTTCCGGTAAGCCTATTGAATCAATTACCTTTTCAAGGTGAGCCGTACTTGGTAGAGACACTTAAGGCAAAGTGTTTTTTAAATCTTTGTGTTACGAATTGGGAACAATTGCAAGTTCACCGGAAATTGAAATGATAATATCTCAATGGAAGATATTATTTGTTGGTGTTCGTTAACCAACTTGGTGAATTTTATTTTCTGAATTAAGACAATTTTTTATATTTTTGATTTTTTCTATTTTTTTTTTCTTTTACTTATACTAAAAAGAAAAGGAAAATATATTTTTTACTTTTTATATTTTATTTTTTATTTTTTTTTGGATTTTTTGGATTTATGACAAAAATTTAACTTTCGAGGACGAAAGGATCTTCAAACCAAATTCACAAACTTGAAACGAAGGAATCGCTTACACAAGTCCCCGGCAGCGGCGCCAAAAACTGATTCCTAGTTTTACATACACGTAAAATAATATACTTATAGAGAAATTAAGGAAATCCCATGTATTCCCTTGGCCAATTCCACTCACACACAGATATTTATATAGAATACGTATATTAACAGGGCAAGTATGCATCACCGGGTCGTAGTCCCCAATGACTGTGCAATGAAATCTAGATTCTCGTTCAGGAATGGTTGAATTTGAAATAAGGAAATGAGATATTTTTTTATTTAATTATAATACGTAAATTAAAGGATCAATTAAACAACTAATTAACCAAATTAAACTAATTACGAAAGTAAATAAAATGCGACATTTAAGAAAACAAATGCAATTTAAATCTTAAAAATGTAAACTAGATTCCTAAACCTAAATTAATGCTAAAGAAAATTTTAGGAAAAAGAAAAATATTTTTTTAAGGGCTTTTCGGATTTTTTATGAATTAAATACTATTTAATCTAAATTAAATTCTAAAAATAGAAATTAAATTGATAAAAACTAAGAAAAATACTTTTTAAACTAAATTAACTCTAAATTACTTAAAAAGATGAGAAAAACATTTTTTTATTACTAATTTTTTTTTTATTATTTAAAAGATTAAAATTTAAAGTTAAAGTTGAAAATTAAAAACTAAAGGTTTGAAAATTAAATTTTTAAAAATATAAAACTTAAACTAAAAATTATATAAAAATACTTTTTATAAAAAGAAATAATGCAGAAAATTAATTTTATCAAAAGCCCTAATTTTTAATGAGTAATTTTAAACTAATTTAAGTAATTAAACTAAAAAACCTAATTTATTATTTATAAAAACTATTTTTATAAAACTTAAACTCAAACCAAACAAACACATGGGTTAAAAGTGACAAAACAGAAAGATAAGGGTAGGCGGGGAAAATTAAAGTTTAATAAAAAACACAAAGTTTGATCAATTGACAGATATAGTCCCTTAACCTAGGGACTAACTAGACTTAACAATTAAACTAACGTAAGGACTAACTGAAACTAACAGAGGACTAACTTTGCAAATAAAAGGACTAATGGTGCAATAACTAGACTAACAGAAACTATAAAAGATAGGCAAAACAGGTCCCTGCAACCTCTAATCAATAAAAAAAACAGCTTATTAACTAACTTTTTAAGACAACTTTTATAAAAACTTAACTACTAACTTATTTAAAATAAGCTGTATGGGCTTATGAAGGCTGATAAGCTCAACAGCTTATTAACATTCAACTTATAACCTAAACTGATTTAAACAAATACCTCAAAACCACAAGATATATTCAATTTATTAAACTAAAAGCTGCAGCTTATCTTAAATTGCTTATCAACTAACATTAAGCAGATTCAAAAGCTTAAAAGTTAAGCACATTTATTAAAACCAAATTGAAACTAAGGAAGCTTAAAAGATAAGGTGTACCTTGGCTTTCCAGCATGAACAGGAAAACTAAACAGCTTATTATGAGCTTATGGCTTATTCACATAAGCTCAAAGTCAAAAACATCAATCCTAATCTAACCTATGTGCTAACCAATAGCTCTAAACCCTCTTGATACCATAGCAGCCATCCAATTCCAAGATGGTATCAAGCCTTGATCATAACAATCACAAACAAATATTTTTAACAGAATTTAAATGAGACACAATTTATATGAAATAAAACTTTTATTAAAACTGAAATAAAGTTTATTACAATTCGACAGGAAATTCAAATTACATTAAAAAAAAGTACTACTAAAAAACTGAATCGAAAAATTAAACTACTATAATAAACTGAAAAATTAACCACTAAAAATTACACTCATATGCTGGAATGATGGGGGTATTTATACCCCAAGCTCGAGCTCATCATCTTCTAGGTCCTTCTATTCTCTTTAATCTTGGCCCTCCATCTCTCTTTATCCTTGATCTCAAACGTAAGCCGTAGGATTTAAAGATGTGTATAACCCGGATCATTGACGTGGCATATTTGTGTTAGATATGTGAGTGTAAACACTCACATACGTCACATCACCCAATCGTTTCATTAGATTATGCCAGGGTGGATTGGGTTAGGGTATGGGTTGATAGTGATGGATGGGTTAAGGGGTGTGAGGGGGTCATTAACCCTATGGTTAATTTGGGTGTGGGTGAGTGGTTAACGAACTAGGGTTCATGGTGTTCTTGGTGTGTTCGTGTGTGTGTGAGTGAGTTTAATCTCATTTGGGGGAAATAAGGTGAATAGTAACTGTAAAAGGGGTTATAAGTGTAGCCGGGTTGGTCGGGTTAGGGCATGGGTTAATTGTGGGTAAACGGGTTGGGGGTTGGCTTATGATTGGCTGATTGGCTGATTGGGGGGAAAGTGGGTAGTTTGACCCGGTCTAAGACCCGCGACTTTTGTAACTATGAGGGATTTTCAATCTTGGCCCTTGTGTTTGGCAAGACCAATTTCAAGTTGTAAACAACTCCCATAAATTGCAAAATCAGCCCTTGAACTTATAAAACAATTGGCTTCGGCTTTGATTTCTTTAGCTTCTTGATCACTCATCCGTTCTCGTGTCCGTTTTTGACTGATTTCTTGTGATATTTGACATATCCATACCTGCACACATAAAACTCAGATACAAGCACATTTTTGCCATTTTTGATCCGTTTTGGGATGAATTGGGCCTTTTTAAGCATGAATTGATATGTATAGTTTAACAACTATCAGGATATAAGCTCGAAAATAAGCAATAACGAACCAATAATAAGCCATGAAAAACCACACACAATTTATTGCCCAAAATCAAACCATGGCGAATGATACCAATTATAGAATATCAAATATCACACATATACTAGAATCATAGAAGAGAAAAAG
>BQNB010026672.1:0-58365 GCA_026074375.1 Tanacetum coccineum | reverse complement strand
ATTTATATCAAAGTACCTTGATCGATGTTTTCAAATGGTTTTAAGGCTGTGAATGATACCAAAAGACCGACCATGTATTAATTACTTAGAGTTATAAGGTGGTTAGGTATAGGTATTCGTTGCCACGATCCAGCCAGAACCAGAGGGATCTACCCAGGGCATTCTATTAGTTAGAATAGAAGTCCTTAGGTATGATGAAAAAAGGAGAAAAGCGAGAAAAGGGAATAGTACCGATTGAGATGGAGCTAGTACTGGAACAAACCTAACAAGGTACTAGTCATGAAGTCTTAGTAAGCACTGAAGGGGTTGAAGAATAAAAAATAAAAGGTAAGATAAAGGGTGAAAAAGAAAGAAGTCCTCCTTACACTTAGGCAGAAACTGGGTCAATACATAAACTGTCATAAACACTAAGCTGTTGTCTGGTATTGAAGACAGTCGTCATAGACCCAGTGACGCAATGCACAACCCTCCCCAGCCACTCAAGGTCTCTTAACAGACTCTTGTTTCATTTCTCACAGAGATTACACTCATTTCTATTGACTTTCTCACTCGGAGTTAGTTGGTATTGAAAAGGTGGCAGTCTGCTCCAGCCTTCGATTACTAAATCCAAATGTGCACTATTGAGTCTAGAGCCAAAAGAGATCATCCATAAATCTCATTAGGACACTTATCCAAAATATGTTTGTTGCTCACAGAATGTGAAAACAATTAATAACTTAAGAGTCCTACGCATTATCCTCGTGATTTTGCCAAAACATCCGAGTGATACTTAAGTATTTACAGTGAAGATGGAAATCCTGCTTGAGCCAACATCAAACAAGCTCTTGGTAGGTGACTTGTGAGATCCTATAAGGATCGAACTTGTGATACTGGATATCTATTCGATCTAACTTATGCATTGACGAATGAATTTTGAAAAGATTAAAACTATTGGTGTGTCATAAAAACAGTTTGCATCTTGACATACCGAATGATTTTCCTAAATCAAATTTCAATCTTATGTCCATGGGAAGCTTCACAAGGGTATCTGGACATAGGAAAGCTAAACATGAAATGACGGTTTAATCGGGAAGATAATAACTTACCGGTTCACTCTTACCGTGTTATCTGCTTTGAGAAGCTTCGGTAATAAGAACGGCTAGTGTAGCTGCGAAACCCTATCAAGAAGATTGTTAGGAATTCTACCTGATCACAGGAAGTATTTATACTAAACAACAGGGAACCATGGTTGTTACAATCATATTCGACGAAGTGACAAAGCCATTTTTGTCCATATATGTTTTAACCTGTAATAATTTGCTAGAAATAAAACTGCTAAATAGTTAATACGCCGTATCATTGAACTGAATACTCATATTGATGATAGAGTCGAATATGCTGTATTGGTTTGAAAAAAAATTATACGCCGTATCCAAAGGGATGAATACGCCGTATTGGTTTGAAAAAAA
Source organism: Tanacetum coccineum (assembly GCA_026074375.1). Classification (NCBI taxonomy): domain Eukaryota; kingdom Viridiplantae; phylum Streptophyta; class Magnoliopsida; order Asterales; family Asteraceae; genus Tanacetum; species Tanacetum coccineum. Next base: position 56,917 of record BQNB010026672.1, on the reverse strand, counting down.
AAATTCAGCGTACTTTGAATAATGCAGAAAACACACAAACACAATATGCAAAATATACAATGCAGAAAACAAACACACAAAACAAACACACAAATATGCAAATTAATCTAAACTAAACTAAACTAAACTAAAACACTAATAAATAAGAATTAAACAACTTCACTCCCCGGCAACGGCGCCAAAAACTGGATGTGCTGTCGTGTAGGGTCAATTATTTGATTATCAAGTTTTAAATTTATATATATCCGACAAACCTAAAAAACACTTTAACGGGCAGTGTACCCGATCGGGTGGGAGGTTCGGCATAAGTAGGTGTCGAACACTAAGAGGGAACATTAATCCCATATCCGAGCAGTATTTTAATTATTCTAATTAGTCATTTACTGTTACACACTATAGGTATATACGTTTCTAATGATATACGGGGTTTGTAGCCTGAGAGACTGGCACAGGTTTGGTGATGACAAATATCAATTCATTACACAATAAACACAAAAGAAGAAAATCAGAAGATAGAAAAGAGGTACAAGCCAAATGATAGAAAACTGTAATAGCATATTCAAATCGATTCAATGTTGGTTTGTTTGTTTTAGTGCAATGATTTACTTATCTCGAAGCGGCATATCATTCTTAAGACTTAGGCGGGACATCATCCTAAGACCTAGACACGATTAATCCTGTCACAATTAACGCATCCGCATAAAGCATCCTTTAGTTTAATTATAATCTATCTTAGGGAATCAAAGCAGTGGTGATCCTGTTAAAACCCTAGCCCAACGGGACTTTACCCACTTATTGTTTGATGGTGTTTTATATACTGGTAGTCCACTATTCAAATCTTTATCAGTTAATTAAGAGCATGATTGCTGAAACATAAACGGGTCACCTATCGGTCCAACTAAGCTCATAATTCAAAGACAAAGACAGAACGTTATTTGTGATCCTATTGGTCCAGTAATATAAAACACGATATGAAGAGCTATCCCGGTATCTAGATTACTTGGTTCGTATCACTAGATCCAGTTGAATGATAGGTCGCATATTCAAACACATAAACAAGTATGAGGTGATAAACATAATTAAACAATCAACGATAAATTAAGAAATCGATTTTAAAACAAACCAAACATTGAACTTTCATTAAGATGGCTAATACCTGAGGGTATTAGCCCATAACCATTGTAATTATACAAGCGTAATCAAACAATGAAAATCGAACGATTAAGAGAGTAAAAATTACACGATGTCTTCTATGGATTCGTGATCAATGCTTGACCTTGGTGGCTGATATTCTCTTCTAAAATTCGTCTTTAATGAGTATGGTATAAAGAATAGGATATTGCACACTGAAAGTTTTATAGTCTTCTATTTATAGGGTCTAAAAAAGACTCGATACGCCGTATCTGGCAAGGTCGATACGGTGTATTGGGTTGGATTCCTTGGAGTGCGCGCTATGTTCATAATAAATCAGTGATATCATTCCCAATTTACTTGATTTACTGTATCTTCGAATAGTTATCTTCATGGATACGGCATATGTAGACAGAAGGGGTACGCCGTATTGGGAATTAGTCATACGCGTTTTCTTGTGAAGTCTTGGCGCGGATACGCCGTATCTCTTTTGTTGGATACGGCGTATTGGTCACGGCGTGTTGGTGAATTTTTAGAAATCTTCAATGTCTTCGTTTTAGCTCTAATTTATGCGCCTTTTAGCTTGTCTTCACAAAACACTCCTGAATTACTGCATTTATCAACTTTAAAGCAATTAAGTACCAAATTATGCAATAATTATATAAAAGTAGGCAAAACAGATGGGATAAATGATATAATAAAGTGACGTTATTTGATGTCATCAAATATCCTCCCACTTGAATCCTACTTATCCTCAAGTAGACTTAAAAAAAAGTTATAGTTTATGAAAATGTGTCCCAACCGAGGTTTAGGATTTTTCGTTTAAGCATCGTTTTGTCCTAATCACCTGTACATAACCAAGATCCTCATGAAATATGGAAATGAAAACACTCAGATCACTCAACTAATCTAGGGTGCAACATTTAAGTAGTACACTCAATTGCTCGGTCGTGATTAGCTTCGTATCATAGGCTTGGCAAGGATACACATCTCTACCGCTAAAGCTAAGGAGAAACAAGTCAAAAGCTAAATTGGGTTAAGAAGGCTTAGGTTGATCATTCAAGAATCTTTCACCATAAGTACCACACCAACAAGGCAGTTGTATCGTACATACACGGCCATAACGACGGAATAGACACATACGATCCGATCACATCCTTGTTCCTGTTTAACCAGCGGTTAGGATGAAGAATGATATAGGGTAGGGAGCTTCTAACTTTCACCAAAAGTCGTAGACCAACAAAGCGGCTAAATCACGCACACATGGTTGTAACGACGGAATAGACATACATGACACAATCCAACCTTGTTCGAGTAAAACCTAAGGTTAGTTGCTAGGAATGGGAAGAAAAATGGGTGTTAAATAAAATTCACAAAACAAATAGATTAAGCCAACAAATAAGGTACGATTGCTAGTAACTTTCCCCCGACCGTTCCATGACAAAGACTCAAACATATAGACAAACGCCTCGATCATAGAAATGAAAAAGACAACCTAAGTTGGTGTTCCCATAACGGTCAACTACCCTTACATCCCGCTTTTTACATACTTTTACATAAGTAGTTATATCGGCCACTTCTTACAAGACTTTACATTGTTGATTTTTGCAACGTATCAACGAATAATTGATCCTTCTAAGTAATTTCTTCGGTATAAACTTATTTTGAAATGACTATTTTTCTCTTTTTTTTAACAATACATCATAAATCTCAGTTTAATTTCACCATCTTCACTTCCATAATTCATCCGGATAATCTTTTCTTTGTAGTACTTCTTTTTCGGACATGATTCATAATCGTAAATGCGAAACTTACGAGCTACATATTTTTCCCATTGCATTGCAATTTCCCGACCATTACAGAGATAGAAATATTTCACTTTGACATATGAAATACAAAATCCCATAATGCTGAATTAGTCCTTTTTGTTTCATTCTTTTATTCATTTTGTCTCATCAAATCTAGAATTCTAACAACATATAATATGGTGTAGAAAAAAAAAGGAATGGCTCAACAGCTTGTTCTAGGGGATTTACTCTAAAAATAAGAGTAATCAAAGGGTTACACGGGATTTAACTAACCAGTGTAGTTAGTTAATTTTACGACATGTAGGCTATTTGGTTTAATCCTAGAAATTTATCAGTTGAACATGTTCCTCCATCTAAATCCATAGTACTCATCATTGCGGTCTCGAGTGATATACCAGGCCAAGTTCTAAAGTCCACTACATCACCGGCACACTCATAATTTTGTGGAATTTTTAGGTAAACAATTGGAAACAGAATAGGCTTAATTCTCACAATATGTATCAAGGGTTATAGTGTGCTAGGTAATGTAACTAGTGATTTTTACAAAAGTCATGCTAAAAAAAATTAAATTTGGCCTTTTTTAAGCACTTTGCATGTTATTTTGTAAAAAAGAAGACAAGTACGTTCTAATTCTCCATCCCCCCACTTAAATTATACAATGTCCTCGTTGTATAGATAAAACAATTAAATAATAAGGGAAAATAGAATTAGAACAGAAAACTCCCTCCAAGATGAGTTCTTGAGCAAAAAGTGTGTTGACTAGGGCTTCAGAATACCCGGATAAGTTCAATACATGTCCTTTTCAGAATATACCATATCATAGTTTCAGCAAGGTCCTGCATAAAATATTAGAAGACAAGTGCAATTTCTATCTCGCTACAATGGTACAGGAAAATAATTAAACACACAACTATACAAGGAACAATACGCCGTATCCCAAACCCTAGGATATGTCATATGGTTCCTGTAAAAACAATTAAATACTGAAAATTAAATATTAAGTTTTTAAAACTGATAACGTCCAGACGCGTCTATACGTCGTATCTAGATGGGTTTGATACGTCGTATAGAGTGTCTGGTAAGACAGACTCGTTCAACAAACAATTAAAATGCGACAAACAATTAAAATGACCGGGTTGTCTCCCGGGAAGCACTTTTGTTTCAGCTGGTCTTTAAGTTAGACCTTTTTCTTTTCTTCATTCATCCGTGTTAATTGGTGCGATGTACGGTCCATCCTTCATCCTTTTTGCGAAAGATGTCATTGTAAATACTTGATACTCCGTTAACAGTTCGTTCCCAAGAGTCACATTCGCATGTGCATATGGCTAAGAATTCTTCATTATCTCCAATCGTGGATTTGATTACTTCGAATTTGTCCACTCTGCATACTCCTTCATTGGGTTGTCCATTATTTATATTCTCATATTGAGGTGCACCACTTAGATCCATACCACTCGATTTGTAAGTGTTCCTGTTATTTTCATTATGGTTATATTTATCCGTTTCAAAATAGGGTTTGGGGAATGAGTCTTTAGGAGGGTTCCCGTATTCTTGCTCCTCCCATTCTTCATCGCTTGAAACTTCATTATTCAATAGTCCTTCCTCATTTCCAATTTCTATCCAGGTATGCAATAATGCGTGTTTAGTCGTCTCGTCTACTTTTTTATGGTCCTTGAACTTCAAGTTTCTCCAAGGTATGAATTCGAGTGGGTCACGCGAGTAAATGGAGCAATCTTGTGGGTATTCACTTTCCACCAGCAATCTTGTAATTTCATCAGGACCTCGCATTCCAGCTCGTAGAAATTTTCAAAACAGCTTTTTTAACCAACTCTGCAGAAACTTTATCACCCCAGGAGCTGCCGTCTCACCATAATCTTTCTATTTTTGTTTTGAGTGTTAAGGTTTCATCCTTCAGTTTCCCATCAGCTAGTTCATCATACCAACTATGATCTTGAAAATAGGTCATGGTTCCTACCCGCACCATTTCTGGTAATTCTCCACCATTACAGAATCCGTCAATATCAAAGGTGCATGTGGGCCACTTAGCTTTCCCATATTCTTATATCGGTGGGTTCGCATATGTGATCACATAGTTGATATGGTACCCCATTTTCTGACCATGGTTCATAAGTACCTTTTATTTTATTCATAATAACCTTTGAGGCTTTGGATATCATAAGTGAATAGATCAGTATCAAATTTTAAAAGGTAGTTGATTTTGTTGTATGCTTTGCACAAGGGTGTCTCAAAGTCAAATAGGTTTCCCTCTATCATGAAGAATTCGGGAGCATTGTCTGTTTCGCTTGAGTCTTCCTCCTCTTCATCATCATTGTGGTCAGAAAGGTGGTGGAATTTTAAAATGAATTTTTCGACCATGCTATCCCAGGTAGTAATTGAGCCCATAAACTCCTTAGTAAACCATTCATGTGCAACTCCTATTAGTGAGACAGGGAAAATACTGAGTCTGAATCTGTCTTGAGTCAACCCATTAATTTTTTTATTGGGTCAACGATATCGAGGGATTATTGAGATGTTCGCTATGTGTTTTCCCTTAGTCTTCATTAAATGCATCATTAAAGTATCTTTTAATAAAATTGTCTTGTTTTCGACAATGCATTTCTCGACCATTCGTCACCTCTTTGTCAACTGGAGACTAATTTCTTTCGGGTGCCCGTTCAATGTAGTTGGTTTGGTTTCGCCATTGTGGCTGCTTTGTCAACGGTTTCCTGCTTTAAGCACAAAATATCAGCAGGGATGTGCCCTGGGGAGGGGATACATAAATAAGGAAATCGAAAGCAGAAAGATTACTACTGTTACTGTATCAAATGACGGATACGCCGTATGCAATTAATTTGCATACGTCGTATGGGTCTGTTGAATATTAGTACGTCGTATAGAGTTTAATGAATACGCCATATTTTCATGAAACAGATACGCCGTTTAGACAATAAAACTCAATACGTTACCTGATTAGAAGGTTTGATACGCCGTATCCAACTGGTGGATACGTCGTATCAGGTGATCAGTCAGAACATAATACTATTTAAAACAATTAAATGCGAGAATTTAAAGCAAACAATTTAAATATAAATAAGAACAAACAGAATTTTAAATGATTAAATTACACTAATTCTAATTAGTTAATGGTCTACATTGATAAAATATATAAATTTAGAAGTTAAAATACTGAAAAGAATAAGGTTTAATTAATTTCACTCCCCGACAGCGGCGCCAAAAACCTGATGTGCTGTCGTGTAGGGTCAATTATTTGATTATCAAGTTTTAAATTTATATTTTAGACGACCAATCTAAAAACAACACTTTCAACGAGCAAGTTGTACCCGATCTAGATGGAGTTAGCGATAAGTAGGGTGTCGAAACATAAGAGGGAACATTAATCCTAAATTCTATCGGTATTTTAATTAGTCTATCTACTGGTTAAACCTATGCTATATACGTTGTCTAATAAGATGGGGGGTTTCAGCCTGAGAGACTGGCACATGTTTATGGTGACAAATATCAATTCTAAGCATAATAAACACTAAAGCAAATAACACAAGACAAAACAGCGGTACGAACTAAATAATAGAAAACTGTATTAACCATGCTCAATCCAATTAAATGCTGGTTTGCTTAATTAGTGCAATGGCTGCTTATTTCGAGGCGGCATATCATTCTTAAGACTTAGGCGGTTCTACTTCCTAAGACTTGAGACGACACATCTTGTCACGGATTAACGCATCCGCATAAAGCATCCTTAAATTCAATTATAATCTATCATAGGGAATTAAAGCAGTGGTGATCCTATTAATACCCTAGCCCATTAGGACTTTACCCACTTATTGCCTGATGTTGTTTTATACGCTGGTAGTCCACCACCAAAATTATTTACATTTATTACGACATGTCGCTAATAATTATAGGCGTCACCTGCCGGTCACAACTTATGCCATAATCAAAAAGTAACGATAAGGTGTTATTTGTGATCCTATTGGTCTGGGCATATAAAGCCAAAACATTATGACGAGCTATTCCCGGAAATCTAGAATACTCGAGTTAATCTAACCTAGGAACAGTTGAATGATAGGTCGATGTACAAGCACATAAACAAGTATAAGGCGATAAACATAATTAAACAACAACGATAAATTAAGCAAAGCCGGATTAAAACAAACCAAACATTATAATCTTCATTAACATGGCTAATACCCGAGGGTATTAGCCCACAATCATTATCATTATTACAAACGTGATCAAACAATTAAAAAACAATATGATAAGAAAGTAAGAATTACACGATGTCTTCTATTGAATTAGATTGTTGTATCGACTTGAATGCTCTTATGGCTTGAGTAAATTCGACTGCAGATGTATACTCATACAGAGCATTATGATATTGCCACACTGAAAACTGTTTTTGAGGTCTTCTATTTATTGTTGCTGAAAATTCCTCTATACGTCAGTATTCCTTATGGGTCGGATACGGCGTACGGGCTGGTCCCTTGGAGGTATGCGCTACGTTGTAATAACTCTTTGATTTATTTCCCAAAATACTTGATTTACTGTATCTTCGAATAGTCATCTTCAAGGATACGGCGTATGAAGGAGTCATAGATATGCCGTATTAGGAATTGTCTAAACGCGTTTTCTTGTGAAGCTTGGCATGATACGCCGTATCTTCTTAGTTGGATACGACGTATTGGTGTATTTTTGGAATCTTCAAATGTCTTCGTTTTAGATCTAGATTGTGCGCCTTTTAGCATGTCTTCACAAAACACTCCTGAATTACTGCATTTATCAACTTTAAAGCAATTAAGTACCAAATAATGCAATAATTATTAAAAGTGGCGCATTAATAGATGTGGTTAAAATGATGTATAAAGTGGTCGTTATTTCGGTTGTCTATCATGTTACCTTAATATTGTATATCAAAATAGATGTGGTAAAAAATTCTTAATTGACGCCTTTAATAGGTTTGGCTTCGTGTATCAAAAAAACCATTGCATCCTTCTTGACCACCAAGAAGGAAGAAAAGGGTATTATGGTTGTTTCCATCTCCAAGTTGCATGTCGGTCTTTTTATCTTGGCACAGTTAATCACCCAATAAAATGATGATTTAGATACCACTAAAAATTAAAAATAAATTGATAGTTCCATAGTAAGTATGCTGATTACCAGTAATCATCTTGACGTTTACACTGAGATTTAGAGCTTAGCGAATGATCCCAGCTTGTTAGTCGTCTCTCTTTAATGTTCGGGTTTGGTTGGTTTGTTGGACCACCGACACTATGTTTTGCTTTTACAGGCAGTTCCTACAAATTTGTAGGCAACGTATATTCTTTAAAGAAGAGGATAAACCTTAGCATGAAGCGTTATGAAGGATGTTTTGAAGCAATAAAGGATTCCAATATACAATTTGGATTATTCTTTGCATAGCATGGTTCGTATGACTGTTTTTTTCCTGAGTAAGCCCCATGGTATTCGATGTTTAGCTCGAAGAAACCTATTCCAACAAAACATAAGCTACATTAGCAGTAGCACAATGCACTTGATACGGTAAGAACATTAAAAAAATTACATACACGTGAATAGGCATGTATATAAGTTATGACCTTCGCTCAATACACACCGCCGCTTGTTAAAAACACTTGTAGAACCTTCGGCGACGGGTACTGAGTCGTTAATCGGAGGTTCATATGTAGTGTTTGCACAGGACCTGCTCGCGCCGCATTGCTGAGTTTTAGTAACATCTGTTCAGAAGAAAGAAACAATGACGTCTTAAGAACAGGTATTACAGTTTAAACGGCTCAACGAATAAAACATGGTGCATAACGAAGCACTTACCACCCAAACAGACACTGTAGTGACTCGTCCCACTGATATCCTTGTAAGATGCCAAACTGTAAAATTCATAAAGAGCGCCAAAAATTAGACAAACATACATCGTGTCTACTTAAAACACCATAACACACTTGCAAAATAATATACTTACGTTTAGCTGCAAACACGTTTAAAATACATTAAAGGTTGACAGGGCGGTCCAATCCAAAGAAAAGTTGAAGAATGGGTAGATCTGAAAGTTCGTACATATCGTAAAAAATAAAACTGCATTTGCATTCTCAGTTAGTTCTAAGAAAGTTATATCGCCAAGGAAATCAACACGAAAACAATAAACGCAAACTAACCTACTTGCTCTGTTTCGTAAACCATTTTGTGAATATCAAGCACGCCTTTGGTAATCATCCTCAAACCCGAGGTAATATCCCCCAATGCAGCAAGACCCGCTAGAAATGACTACAAAGATTCCAACAACAAAATAATTATCGCATAACATAGTAAAAAACATATTCAATTAGAAAACTAATGTTATTACTAATTTGAACAAACTCATGCCGCATGAAGGACCAATCACCGACCATTCCACCTTGCACATATTCGTCAGCTAATCCAAAGGCAACACTTATTACACACATAGCAATGAAAGGTCCAATTCCACCTCTACCAGATGTGCCTAAATAATTATCATAATCTCATAACCTTTAACCCTATATTATTCATCATATTAGAAGTTGTTTTTAGAAGCCAACCCCCAATTCCAATTAACCCATAAAATTAAACACAAAACCCCACAAACCCTTTATTAAACCACTGTTTCATTATAAAAAAATACCTCAACAAAATTGAAACCCGAATTGTTGTATAACTGGACATGAATCCACAATAAGCATAAGTAATCTTCCGGTACCAAAACCCCCTAAACTTGAAACCCTAACTTTTGTATAAACTCCAAAATTGAAACCGTAACTCTTGCATTAGGCACAAAAGAAAAACCCATAAATTAAACCCAAGCCCGGTTTATGTGTGTTGATTCAGGAAGGTTCGAGCGTATCTGTGTGTTTGCGTATGAGAAGCAATATAATAAGAAAATCAGACTGTACAAACAGCTACTAGACCAAACAAAACGGGCCAAAGTGAGCCCATGACCAAAACGACAACCACGTTGGTCGTTTTTGTAATGGCTTTTAGGATATATGATAATATGTATGTTAAATACCTGATTCTTGTCACACCCATGGTTGGAAAAAAGTATAAATGATGAAGATCAACAGGTGGAAACAAGTATAATGCTTCACTTTACCGTGACATGATTGGAGCCACTTATGTATCTTACATCCAGTAGACCTGACCTTATCCATGCAGTCTTGCTTTTATGTGCTTGGGTATACGGCAAAGCATACCAAAAAGCCTTACAAGAGGTGAAAACGGATCTTTTCGATACCTTAAAGGAACCATTAACATGGGTCTATGGTACTCAAAGGATACTGGTATGTCTTTAAAAGCATATGCAGATGCAGACCACGTGGGGTGTCAGGACACTAGACGTAGTACATCGGGCAGCGCTCAGTTCTTAGGTGACAAACTTGTTAGTTGGTCGTCAAAGAAGCAAAAGTGCACTGCCATCTCGAGTACAGAGGCTGAATATATTACCTTATCTGGGTGTTGTGCTCAAATTCTAGAATGCGTTCAAGCTAACAAAACTATGGCTTTCTATTCAGTAAGATTTCTCTGTTCTGCGACAAACAAGAGTGTGAATGGCTATATGCTGCAAACAATGTTCAACACTCAGAGACAAGCACATCGATGTTCGCACCATTTCATAAAAGGATCAAGGTGGAGAATGAAAACGTGGAGCTATACTTTGTCCGGACTGAATACCAACTGGCTGACATCTTTACTAAACCGTTGTCTCGAGAAAGATTCAACTTCTTGATCGAAAAGCTCAGTATGAGAAGCATGTCTCTGGAAACGTTGAATCGTCTGGCAGAGGAAACGGATGAGTGATGGTGGTAACTCATATCCTGTATCATATGTATATAAGAAAACATAAAAACACAAAAATATTTTCCTTTTATAAAATTTTTCAAAAACAAAAGAAAAAAATAAAAAATCCGTAAAAATATAAAATTATGTATCTCTGGCATGTCTTCTGAAAATCGATAACATTTACGGCCTTAGAAATGTCATTCAATAATGATACGAGGCTGTAAATGAAGTTCGAGCAAAAGTTCCAAAAGCTTTCAAAACATGCCAAAATGGCTTGCTATTATTTCAGATAGCAACCCGGTCATCATCTTAAAGGCAAGTATTCTGTCAAAAAGGAGCCTTGACCTCTCAACGGGAATTTATTCTCGGGCATGGTCTACTTTATGACCATGCAAAGGCTTGTGATTACTGTGCATCGCAACCCGTGCTTCTTATATTCCTTAAGTGTATGTGTCAGTGCGCTTATGTGTCAAAATAAGATAAATCTTATTTTCTTGGGTGTTGATTTTCAAAATATAAATAATAATCATCTTTCAGATTCAACATATCATCATTTTCTAAGACAATTTTGAACCATCAAATAACGACTACAGCTCTTTCAATAGAAAATGGGTCATTATTTGAGGGGGAGAAACTGTCAAAATTATCTTCTTCATGATTAATAAGGTGTCAATCGGAAAAAGTTTTAATGGTGTCGGGTGAATAATTAAAGGGGAGTTGATAAATGTCAACTCAATCAGGCTTTATTTGATATATGTTTAGTATTATTGCAAAATATGAGACCAATCCTTTTTAGGGGCTAGTTTTGCCATTTGGGAAACTTAATTAAACCTTAGGTAAAGTTTATTACTCCCTCCGTCCCATTTTTATTGTCCATGTTTCCTTTTTGGGATGTCCCAATTTAATTGTCCACTACTAAAAATAGATAAGGAAGTTTGATCAAATTTACTATATTACCCTCATTTGAAATTATTATTACAAACTTTAAAGAATACTTTAATTAATTAGCTAAGGGTAAAATTGTCATTCTGTCAAAAAGTAAGAAAGAGAAAGCAGTAATAAATGCACTTTTCTTAAACTGTGTGTTTTTTGTCGGGGGACAATAATTTTGGGACGGAGGGAGTAAGATATTGGAAGCTCTAGTAAACCTTAGGGGGGCATTTTTGCCAAAACCTAAAAGTTCTAAAACAAAAACACCCCCTTCCCGTTCATTATACACACACGAACACACTCACTCCCTTTCCTCCATTGTTGATTTTTGTCAAGACCTTCAAGAACTAATTCAACCTCTGGTTAAACCTTAAGGTACACTTGTTTTAAAGATAAAACGTCCATATATCAGACCTAATTGTGGGAATTTGCTCGAAAAACCCTAAAAATCGACCTAACTTTTGTCACCTTAAAAAGTGGACGAAATGTTAAATTGATTGAGGGGTTTTAGTCCTATAGGGGTCTAGATGTTGTACCTATAACAGTTTTCTATATGGGATAATTGCATTCAACTGGTTGTGAGTAATTCTTGAGTCAAACCTAGTTGGAAAAATAGGCAAGAACTTGTAAAAGTTCATAGGTTTAGGATTAGAATTGCTATTATGATTGTTTGTATGCATTTGAGTGTTCCTAAACATGCTTATATATTAAAATCTTAAATATCTTGGGTTTTCGTATGCATGTGGGTCGAACAAGTCATAAGTCAAGATTTAAGTGGTTAATTCATGAGTTAAAGATGTTAAAATGTTTCCTAGATGCTAAGAGATCAAGTTAAGATGGATAGTGTTGCTTGATAAGGTGAAAAATGTTGTTGCATAATTTGAACAGGCGAACTATACGCTTTTTCATAGGCAAACTATACACCAGTTGTTAACATATGCGTACTATACATGTATATGTAGGCGAATTATACACTAGTGATAACGTAGGCGAACTATACATGTATATGTAGGCGAATTATACACTAGTGGTAGCCCAGGCGAATTATACACATTTATACAGGCGAATTATACACTTGGCTTAACAATAGGCGAACTATACACACATGTATAGGCGAAACGATACAATTGTTTAACTCAGGCGAACTATACACTTATATAGGGCGAATTATACATGATTTTTTTCTAGAAGAACTAATCTCGTAATCTTGGTAATCAAATCTCATAACCTAATCTAAGCATAATTAAACCTTAACTTATCACTTAGTGATTAATTTAGGTCTAAATTTTTCCTTAGAAATCTTTGGTGATTGCCTTGCTTTCTATATATTGCCTATAGATAGTGTGATATAAGATTATGAGTGTCTCCTAGTTTCATGTTAATTGGCATGTGTGTCAATGCTTTGCCTAGTATCTGTGTGCCTAATTCCTTGTGAAAAAATGTCCTGCATCTTTAATCATAGTTCATGATCTACATTGTCTTTCAGTGATATATATATTTGCTTGTATATGAACTGTATGTGACAAATCTTAGCAGAATCATGTCTTTCATTACTGCTCAACAAACCAAACTTGATCTTGAACCTATTCCCAAGGAGAAAAGACTTGAGATTGGAAAATGCAACGAAAACTCAATCCTGGAAAGATCTAAAGAGAACCCACATTTCAAGTCGTTCTGGATGCTCTTGCTCTCACTCCATGCTACTCTGCCTTTCTCATCACTACAGATGTTCCATAAGTGTACATGCACCAATTCTAGGATTCTGTTTACAAGCATGACACTTTCTACAAATTCAAAATGGACAAAAGGAAGAGATTCAAACTCAATCTGGAAATCTTTAGAGATATCTTTAAGATCTGCCCTAGAGTGCAGGGTCAAGACTTGGATGTACTTCCTACTGATGAAGAAATTGTGTCTTTTTTAAGAGAACTTGGTCACACTGGGGAAATCAATTCACTTAATGATGTTGTTGTTGATCAGATGCATCAACCTTGGAGAACTTTTGCTACTCTCATTAACATAAGTTTATCTAGAAAGACAACTGGTCTTGACAAGCTTCGTCTCTCCAAAGCACAAATCCTTTAGGGTATGTACCATCAGAAGAATGTAGACTATGTTAAACTACTGTGGGAAGATTTCATTTACCAGATTGACAACAAAGCCTATAAAAAGAAAGAGAAGATGTACTACCCTTAATTCACCAAAGTTATCATTCACCACTTCCTTACTCAAGGCAAGACAGTCTCCTGGAGAAACAAGATCGGGATGCATACCTCCAAGGAAGACTATCTGATAAACACTTTAAGATTTGTCTCTGCAAAAGAAGCAACTCAAATCTATGGTGCTATACTTCCTGAATCTTTGACCAGTCATGAGATGAAGGAAACCAAAGCTTACAAGACTTACCTTAGTTTTGATACAGGAGCTACACCTCCTAAGAAGGCGAGAAAGTTCAAGAAGCCTGCATCTCCTCAACTCTCTACTGTCCTAGTTCACCTGAAGAACCTACAAAGAAATCAAAGAGAGTAAAGAGACATGCAAAGAAGTCTACTAAGGCTCCAGCAGGAGGTGTTGTCATTAGAGAAACTCTTGTGATTCCATTGTTTAAGAAGAAGGAAAAGATAACTGCTGAGAAGCGCAAAGGAATTGATCTACTCTCTGAAGTGGCATTAACTGAAGAAGCTCAGTATGAAGAAGTTAGAAAGAAGAGCTTGAGGGATTTTCACAAGACTTATCCAAGTGGTTCTGGTACTGTTACCAAAACTGCTCCAAGTGCTGCAAAGATCAAACCTTTAGTCATAAATGAAGGAACTGGTGTTAAACCAGGGGTTCTCGATGTGACTGAAGAAGAATCATCTAAAAGTGAAGTTGAATCTTAGGGAAATGATAAAGATGACAGCAATAATGAACAAGACTCTAAAAGTGAAGGAAGTGATGAAGAGAATGACAGTGATGATAAAAATACCTAATCTGACAATGAAAAATGGTCAGATTCTGAGCATGAAACTGCTAAAAATGAATCGGATTTTGAATCTGATCATCAGGAATGAAGAATAAGATGAAGATGATGAAGAAGAAGAGGAGAAGGAGTTTGTTAAAACCCCGTCTAACAATTCTAATGATGAAGATGAAATAAAGATTGCTGATAAAGTTGAGGGTGATGAAGATGAAGAGATAGATTATACTACCAGTCAGTTATACGAAGATGTGGATATACGGCTGAATAAATCAGTTGATACCGATGAAGGGGTTATTCAAAAAGAGGGCACCGGTGCTAAAATGACTAACGTTTAACAAAGGAATGAAAATCCAGAGATCTCTCAAGTCATAGAGGATGCTCATGTGACACTTTCTACTACTCCACAGAAGACTGAAGTTCCAGTTACCAGCTCTTCTCTCTCATCCGACTTGGCATCTAAATTCCTTAATTTCTCAGATATTCCTCACACAGATGCAGAAATAATTTCTCCAATGGATGTTCATGTCCATCATGAGGTATCAAGCAATCAAACACCTACACTTCTCATAGTACTTATTTCAGTTATCACTGAATCTTCACCAATATTCACCACTGTCATCCCATAATCAATGCCATCCTTTACTCCTCCACTACCACTATCAACATCAACTCTACCACCAACAACTGAAGCAACAAATCCTCCATCTACACTTCCTGATTTCGCATCCGTCTTTCAATTCAACAACAGAGTTTCAGCTTTGGAAAAAGAAGTTGCTGAACTAAAATGGAATGATCCTCTAAATACTCAAGTGACTGCTCTAGTAGATGAACATCTAGATGCAAGATTAGGATCCACCAAAGACGAATTCATGAACTACCTTTCGGCGTCAATCACTGCAAGGATCACAGAGCAAGTCAAGAATCAACTTCCTCAGATTTTGCCAAAGGAAGTATCTAACTTTGCCCCTCAATGATCTAAAAGATGGTTAAAGAGTCACTTGAAGACGTTGTTCTAGCCAAGGAGTCTTCTCAACCATAATCTTCATATGAGGCTGCAACAACGCTTATAGAGTTTAAGTTGAAGAAGATTCTAATCGACAAAATGGATAAAAGTGAAACATATTTGGCAGCTCCTGAACACAGAAAATGCTATGAAGGATTGATAAAATCTTATGATCTCGACAAGACTCTCTTCTCCACTTATGATAAAGTGTTTTCGTTGAAGAGAAGCCAAAAAGATAAAGATAAAGATAAAGATGAAGACCCTTCTACTGGATCAGACCGAGGGTTGAAGAAGAGGAAGACTAGCAAGGATGCAGAACCAACAAAAGGTCTTAAAGCTAAAGAATCACAGTCTGGCTCATCTAAAGGCACCAAGTCTCAACCAAAATCTTCTAGAAAGTCTGTCCAATCATAGGAACCAGAGTTTGAGGTTGCATATTCAGATATGCCACAAGATCAAAAAGGGAATCTAGGTAATGATGATGATGAACCCATAAAAGAGACTGTATCTAAACATGACTGGTTCACCAAACCTTCACAATCTCAAGAACCCACTGATCCCAATTAGAATGTTGGCAAGACTCCACAACAAGGACAAACTCAAAGCTGGTTAATGACTCTTGCATCTTCTACTGATAAACCGTTAAAGCCCTTTGATGAATTGATGATCACTCCTATTGACTTCTCTGCATACATCATGAATGGCCTGAAAATAACCAATCTGACTCAAGAAACCCTGTTAGGGCCAGCATTCAGACTTCTCAAAGGCACTTGTTCCAATTATACTGAGTTGGAGTATGAAATTGAAGAATGTTACAAAGCCTTATTGGAGAAACTTGATTGGGAGAATCCAGAAGGTGCTGACTATCCATTTGATCTTACCAAACCCCTACCTTTAATTATGAGTGGAAATTGTCAAAAAGTACATGTTGACTACTTCTTCAACAATGATCTCAAGTATCTGCAAGGAGGAGTTTTGACAATGACCTACACGACTTCTATTACAAAGACAAAGGCTGCTCAATATGATCTTCCAGGCATTAAAGACATGGTTCCAAATATATGGAGTCCTGTTAAAGTTGCCTATGATAAACATGCGTTATGGGGAATCTCACATTGGAGAGAACAACGTAAGACCTTCTATGGATATGCACGGGGCCTGGAATCAAGACATGATGTATATTCTACGAAACGTATTCTGGCAGTAACTCAGGTCGAGGTAATGAGGAAACATGGGTATGGGTATCTGAAAGAGATTGTAGTAAGAAGAGCCGATAACGACCTTTACACATTCAAGGAAGGTGACTTTCCACGTCTTCGTATCAATGACATCGAGGACATGCTTCTCCTTGTTGTTCAGAACCGACTCACAAATCTCTCGGGCGATGATGTTTCTGACTTCGCAATAGCATTGAGAATGTTCACCAGAAGCTTGGTTATTCAGAAGCGAGTCGAAGATCTTCAACTAGGAGTCGAAAGTTACCAGAAGAAGATCAACGTCACCAAGCCAGAAACTACCAAACCCGGCATCAGGAAAAGGGACCCATACACTCCATATCAAGACCCTCAAGGATTCATTTATGTTGACAACAATGGGAGAAACAGGTTGATGCGATCAGATGAACTCTACAAGTTTAGTGATAGGACATTAACTGGGCTTCGAACTTCGCTGGATGACATCACAAAGAATATCCGAATGGAGTACCTGCCAAAGAGAAGATGGAGTACATTGGAAAAGAAAAGAGCTAATATCATGATCAAGGCGATTGACAAGCAGCTGAAAGAAAGAAGGATGATGAGGAGCCTCAAAAAGTTTGTTGGTGGAAGGCACTACGGAACTGACCTCCGGCTACTTCAACGAACAATATGACTTTGTCATATTGTGTTCGTCATCATAAGGTCATTTCGTATATTTTATAAACTTGTGAATATGTATATATGTAGTGTAGACTTAAAAAGTAGGCATATATAGTGTTTGAGTATGAATTTTCAAGAATTTCTTAGTAAATTCAAAATTTTCAAATTAACATACTCAAACACCATATAATACCCTCATAATTTAAGGGGGAGCATTAATATGTTCCAATAATCGGCTTGTTAATAATTGGACATCTTTTCCCCGAAACCATGAATATTTGAATCAATTGATATCCAAAATATCAAGAGATTTGACATTTTTGATAAGGGGAGAAAATGTGATTAAAATATATGATTAAAGATGTGAATTTTTAAGATCTCTAGTGTGCGCTAACCCATATATGTGCTAAACTCTTTCGATTAATCGATGCACATATGAAGGAGGAGCAAATGGTTACGTGATTGACTGAAATGTGAAAGTACCAAAGACCGACCATTTAAATTACTGTATTAGAGTTATAAGGTGGATAAGTTTAGCTATCCATTCTCATGATCCAGCTAGAACTGGAGGGATCTACCCAGGGATATTCCACTAGATAGTGTAGAAGTCCTTAGGTATGAAAAAAAGGAGCAAAGTGAGATTAAGAGAAAAAGTTGCCGATTGAGTGGAGCTAGTACTGGAACAAACCACACGATATGTTATGAAGTCTCAGTAGCGTGAAGGGGTTGAAAAATTAAAAAAAAGTTAGGATAAAGGGTAAAAAGAAAGAAGCACTCCTTTTCACTTAGGTAGAAATGGGGTCAATACATCCGCTATCAAGAATCACACACGAATGATTTCTGAATTGAAGATGAAAATCCAGACCCCAGAGATGCAGAAAACCTCCCTAGCCACTCAGATACTTTAAAAGACCCCCCCCCCCCCCCCCCCCCCCCCCCCCCCCCCCCCCCCCCCCCCCCCCCCCCCCCCCCCCCCCCCCCCCCCCCCCCCCCCCCCCCACCACCCACCCCCCCCACCCACACCACCCCCCCCCCCCCCCCCCCCCACACCACCCCCCCCCCCCCCCCCCCCCCCCCCCCCCCCCCCCCCCCCCCCCCCCCCCCCCCCCCCCCCCCCCCCCCCCCCCAACCCCACCCCCCCCCCCCCCCCCCCCATAATTTTGTTTCTTTATAATGGAGATTCACGTAATTTCTATCAACTTTCTCACTCTGAGCTGTTGGTATTGAAAGGTGGCAATCAGATCCAGCCTTTGATCACTAAAAACAAAAGTGCACTATTGAGTCTAGAGCAAGAGTCATTGGTATGTGTTTAAATACACATACCTTTGTCCATTAAAATCGAGTAGAAATGACCAAAAACATACCAAAAATACATTGTATTTGTATTGTGCAAGAAACGGATATTCAAGAAAAGGACAAAAACGAAGCCAAAACGACAAAACCGAGCACGGGGAATGTGAAGAGCATGAAAAGTCAAAGTCAACCAAGTTCAAAGTCAAAAATTCAACAAAAGTCAACCCTGGAAAAGTCAAAGGTCAAACCCGAAGCCAAAACCCTTTTAACACCAAACCGGCCAAAGTATAAGCCCAAAACAAGTAGAGGGGCCTGAATTGCCAACTTCCCAAAGTTGTATAAACCCAAAAGGACCATGCATGTAATAACTCTTATAACTCTCAAGGGCTATTTTTGCCAATTCCTTAAAGTTATTACACCACAAGGACTCTCTGCGAAGAACAAATTAAACAAAGTGAGGGGCTTAACTTGCCAAACCCCCAAAGTTATCCCCTGTTACCCAAAAACAAAATTTCCCGACCATAACCCAACCATAGTCACGGGTCGCTTCTGCTTTTACTGCAACACCAAAAAATTCATAGGGGTTAAAAAAGCACTCTCAACCCACTAAATCCCTTTATCACATGATGCAATTGCCATGTTGGCATCCTAACATTTCAGGGCATCAACGGCTAAAAGATGCTCATATGAGGATCATGCATAATTGAAGACTTTGATTCACTCACACAAGAAGCACAACCTCAGATTACTCTCACAAAAGATGACACTTCAAGGCAAGGCTTAAAAGTGCTTGTATAAATAGGGCAATTGTATGCCTTTAGAGGATCTAGTTTTTCATTTCTTTACTCTTGTTTAAACTTAGTTAATCTTCAGCTTATTGTACTTTCAATGCAATTTAAATTTCCAAGTCTGGTAACTTTGTTTTTTAAGTTTTAATGAAAATTTGAGTTTTAAGTAAATCTTAATTTCCTTGTTTTCCTTTGTTAAAAGATTTATAAATCTGATTTAAGCTCTTATAAAAACATATAAGTAACCTGATTCAGTTATATATTAAAAACTTAAGAAAAAATTCACAAAAAGAATTCACCCTCAAAAAAAATACCACAGCTGATTTTTAGATGATAAGCCAAACTTAGATGGGCTTATGGACTCTACTAGCTTGTTTTTGACAAGCTAGAGCTTGTAGATCAGCTTTTAAAAGCTTAATAGCCTTGCTTTGAGCAAAGGATTTTGTAAGTTTCCATTTTTCAGTTTTTGGCTTATTTACTATTCAAGTGCTTATTCTTGCTTAATTATTGTTTGTATTTGCTTCTTGGTGCTTATTTATGATATTTAATGCTTATTTATGCTTTAGTGTAGTTTAAAAATCTTTTGTGCAAGTTTTTATTGAAATCTGTCAAAGTGTCTTAGAAAATTGCATAATCTGTTTTAGTTTAATTCTGGCTTATTTAGTTGTTAAAATTTGTTCATTAGGTTCTATATAAGCTGTGTAACATCTGGTCTTTGAAGTTTCAGTTTTAAAAACAAAACCAATTTTCAAGTTTATAATGATGTTTTCAGAATTTAAAAGAGGTGTTTGGGTTTAAGGGGTCAAAACGGGTCCTTGGTTTAAAAACCTATTGGGTACTTGGCCATCTCTAACAGATTTCTAAGAGTTTTAATTTGTTTTTCAAAAGCCTTTAAGTCTTAAAGGGTGTTCTAATTTTTTTTTCTAAAAGCTCTTTGAAACTGTGGGACCAAAACAGTTTACAAGGGGCTTATTAGAATAAGTCTTTTTAAGCCAACTTTGAGTCTTGTTTTTGTGTCCATTTAAGTGTCTAATGCAGTAGAGTCAAGTTCCTTTTGGTTTACTTATGTCTTTGTCCAAATCTGTCTTAGTATTTTTCAAGTTTAATAGCCATTTTTTACATTTTCAATTTTCAGTTAGCAAAAATGGTTTTTAGCTTATGAAAATTTGTGCACAAGCTCATTGAAAGTCATACTCTATCTTTGATAACTTAGTTTTCATTTTTTTGCTTATTTTCTAGCTTATTGAGGGGCCTGCATTTTTGTCCTTAAAAAGTAAAAAACCAAAAAATAGCCATCCTTTGTGAACAGCCCCTTTCTTAAGCCCTTTTCATGGCTTAATTGAGTTTCAAATTCAAAAGTATTTGCAGTTTTAGAAAGCTTATAGGATAAGCTTTAAGGGCATATAAGCCCTTAAGCCATAAGGATCCATTTTGTGGCTTATTTTTAAGCCCAAAAGTGGCCCCTCGGGCTGTGAGGCCTGCAGTTTTAAGCCATTTGGCTTATTGGCTTTTTAGTGCTTATTGGCTTGTTTTTCTTGGCTTATTTTTGCTCAAATTTGCTCATTAGGTGTAGATTAGTATTTGTGTTAGCTTATTTCTCTTTTTGGTTGCTTATTTTGTCCTAAAAATGCTCAACAGTTAAGCTTTTGAAGGCTAAGTATAAAAAAAGCCAATCTGCCATCTTTTTGGCTTATTTCTGGGCTTATTATTGCTGGTCGATAGTTTCTAAATTCAAGTTTAAAGTTGCTTTTTTTTGTGTTTATAAGTTTGTAAAAAAATCAAAAAAACACAAAAGGGAAAGTGGAAGTCCCAGGTGAGAGGGCTCGAACCCTGGACCTCAACACCTTCAACCCTTTAAACACACACACTCTACCGCTGTGCTACAATAGCTCATCCGGTAGAGTTTGTGTTTACTCTATATTTAACACCTTTTTGAGCTCTTATACTTATTAATAAGCCGTAGCTTATTTTTAGCTTTTCGTGGCTTATTTGATAAGCTGGCTTAACCAGCTTATTTTTCCTGCATTCTAGATAACATTTAGGACTTTCTTGCATTTTTTTCAGATTTTCCTTTTTATTGTTATTTTAATAATTTTGAAGTTTAAGAATTTAAAAAATCATTTAAAAATAGTTAAAATAATCAGAAAAATACAAAAAAATAATTTTTAGATTTAGAATAAATAGTTTTAGGTTTACAAAGTTTAAAATCTTTTTCATCATTTTTAGATTTTTATTTCCATTTTTAAGCTTTTTAAATTAATTTTATAAAATAGATTTTTATTATAAAAAATAGTGAAAAATAATTTTCTGAGTTTTTGTCATTTTTTAGATTTTTCTAAGGTAGAAAATCATTTTTTAGAATTTTTAGGAATTAATTTGCTATTTTCTAGGATTTTTAATAGTTTAAATTAGTTTTTAATTCATAAAAAATTATAAAAAAGTTAAAAAAATATGATTTCTTTTTAGAAAATTTTATTTTATCATTTTAGAGGTTTAGAAACTAATTTTGCATTTTTAAAGTTTAATTTTGACTTAGTTGATAGTTTAGAGCCTTTTTAGGATTTCTGTGTTTGATTTTGTGCTAGTTCACTCTTGCCGTGCTGTCTGCTTTGAGATGTTCCGATAATGAGAACATGCTGAGTACAATGAATCTAATACATATGTGTTAGAAAGATTCAATACTACAGCTGGAAATCCTGTCAAGGAGATTCTTCTTAAATTGAATCTACCTGATCACAGGTCGATCCTCACGGATTCGAAGGTTACTCCAACCAAACACGGGCGAATGACAAAGCCATATTCGTCCCTCCAGTTTTATTGCTAACTGTTTTATTTCAGGAATATATAAAGATGGACGTGGAGGGACCTGGTTCCAGCAGTCTCACAAGATTCATAGCCACATGCTCATACTCGACCGACATTTGTAAAGACATCATGAAAGCTCAAATACATGTTTCAAGACTTCCGCTACTCTGATACCATACATCCTTCTTGAAGCGACGAAGTGTTAAAGTTAAAGAACTTCAAGAAAGATGCATCATTAAAGCTTTCAAGTTATCATATCAAGAAAAGTATGAGCATGTCGGTCCAAAGTCACAAGATCACAAGATGGCAAGATTACAAGACGATGTAAAGAGATTATGCTTGGTTGATGATCTCAAGAAGTTCAAGATCACATTCATATCAAGTCAAAGATACAAGTCAAAGCCTAAAGTCAAAGATCACTACAACATGTCACAAGTTAAAGATTGATGTTAATGACTACGAGCTCAAGACGAAATTCAAAGCATAGTATGCTAGCTTTAAGTTCTTGTAAATTGGAGTGACCTCCCTTAGGGGGAGATTGTTAGAAATACAAAAAGTATCGGTCACTTCCAATATAGTTAGTCGTAGCTCGTAGTAAGTCGAATGGTTAAGATAGAAAGCTAACCGGGCTAAAGGCCCATGGAAAGCCTCTTATGAGGCCCATGGTCGGCCACTATCTATTGTATTTATACCCTCTCCACACATGGAGAGGGTGTTGGTTGTTCATTTTCTCACATAGTAATCTAACTGTTTTTTCTTTGTTTCTCTCTTTAAGTGTTCATCCAACCACCTCTTTCTCTCTCTAAAAAACCCTAAACGAATCTCATACTATAGGTGTTAAGATAATCTACACACTCAAAGTCTGACTCATTTAACCAAGAAAAAATATCTGACCAAATTGGTACGATTTCTACCCCCACCATCAACATCTTGATATACCCCGTGAGCATCACTAACTACTTTCAATACCTGCACTAATCACTTATCGATACCTGCAAGAATAACATTAATAATCTACTGAACAACCAAAAAAATTATAATAGGTTAGGAAGATCTAACACCTCGTTTCCTTCTCAGGCAACCACAAATTCATTTGTATGTTGTTGTCCATAAACATCATCACGTGCAATACTAGTTAAAGAAACATGAAAACATAAAGGAATAAGAAGAAACTAACCGTAGTGGGGAACAATCCTGAATGTGAAGACTTTTTCATAGAAAATAGAGTGGGGTGTGTTGTTGTGTGTGAGTTTATATATGTTTACCAAATAGGCAGTTACAAAGTTGCAGTGACCTTTTAAATGAGTTGATTATTATGAAAAAACGTATACATTTAAGGTCATTTAAGGTTATGTTACATATTGGCTTGTAAAAACGTATGCATTTAAGGTGAGGTTGACTAATGGCTTATATTAGATTTCCCAAAGAAGAAATGTTTTTTACTTAAAATTTTAAAACTTTTAAAATTAAAATGGGTTAAATACTTTATAAAGTAGTAGAGATAGAGATAAATATTAAAAAGCTTGCGTATATAGAATATTAAAAGAGTTGTTGATCAAAAATTGGATCACAAGGAAAAGTCTGGTGGAATTTTTGAAATGATAAGAAGCAAAGATATTCCTAACTGGTCAAATTTAATCAATATAAAAAGAAGTTAACTAAACTTAGTTTTAAGCAGTCTATTGTCCAGAATCAAGGTGGACCAAAAGAGTCTTATTCGTCTATTTTGAAACCGTCTTTGGTTTTAGACGACACCAGAGATGGTCTGGGAAGGTTGTGCATTGCATCACTGGGTCCATGATGTCGTTTTCAATGTCAGCAATCAAATGTTGGATTCTGACAGATAATGTATTGACACCTGTTTCTTCTGCCTTGAGTTGTTTGGAAAGGCTTCTTTGTTTACACCATTTAATCCATACATTTCTTTTATTCTTCACAACTGCCTTATTGCTTACCAAGACAGTCATACTAACACCCATTGTTGTGATTGTTCTAGTTAGATCAATCTTAGTCGACATTATTCCCCCATAAACATTCAATTCTTCAATCCTACTAAGGACCTGCTATTTCTAACTTTGATTATCCTTGGGGTAGATCCGCCGTTCTAGATGATCATAGGATGAGTCCTAACCTAACCACCTTATGATTCATAATCATGTGAAGATAAGATGTTGTTGGGTATAAGATCAAACCATAAAACCTTTTCTTACTGTTCAACACATTGAGTCGATAAGATCATATTTTAAATACATTTTCTCCCCTTATTTTAAATAATAAACACTTAGTTTTTGAAATACCTTGTGATTAAATATTTTGTGAAAATTCAGTGGCGAAGAAAATATGATCAATAATGGTTTGAACATGTTTGAAACCTAAGAATTGTCGTTATTGGATGGTATGCCAAGAACATTAAAACTTTGTTTTTCGAAAAACTCCCCCTCAAAAATAGGACCAATTGAAAAATTATTGTCTTTTGAAAACATTGTGAGGGTTGGAGTGTTGAACACACAATTTTGAAAGATTATGATGTCATCGATAATTGTTGAAAAAATTCGTGTTCAACTTTTTGAAAAACCGAAATGTTAGTAGGACATTTTAGAAAAAACCGGTTCAATGTATTGTCAACGTAAGTGTAAGCGCACTGATACGTACACTATCCTTTTTCATGAGCTTAAAAAGACGCGAGAAAATCGTTAATTTTTCTCGGTTCTGAGATGATTATAAACCTTTCTTTATTTGAAGTCTGGTTTATGTACAGATATTTTCACATAAGCCGATTTTTTTTTTTTAGAAAATTAGAAATGACATATTTTGAAACAAATTGAAAAACTCTCGCTCGAAACTCATTTACACACCCGTGTCAATGTTTAATTCGATATTTCTAAGCACGTAAATGTTATCGATTCAAGAGACATGTCGAGAAGATTCTTTTTTGAAAATTTTTATTTTTTGATTTTGTATTTCTTTTTGAAGTTTTATATTTTCGAATTTGCTTTTCCCATCAAAAATCTTTACACGGTGATGCTTGATGAGATATCAAGCATACTCATTTGCCAAACCTCCATTTCCGCTGGAGTCAAACTTCTCATACCAATCCCTTACGGACAAGATACTAATACTGTTCCTCAAGGAAGGTATTTCGTAAACATGTACAGCAAATTGGATAAACAGGTTCCTGACAAGAATATTAATTTAATTATACCATTTTCAACTGTGTTCGTTTATGAAATGATACCGAGATGGATGTGCTTTTGTTCGCGAAATTTGCAGCGTGTTGCATAGATTAGCAATGGCTGACTGAGAGTCGCATACTACGGTATTTTGTTGATGTTGAAGCCTATAATCCTTAAGATGTGTCCTCATCCACATTACTTGAGCACAACTCGCAGATAACGCCAACGGACTCCGCCTCTTCTGGCTGAAGACATGCGGTGGCAATTTTGTTTCTTTGACATCCAACTTAATTCTTATCTTATCACCAGAGAACTGGTATCCTCCAGAAGTGCTGTTGCAAGTATAAATCTTCCGCATTATCAGCGTCGAAAATGCTGTTAGTTCTAAGCCAAATCCTTTGATACCAGAGTTCCCCATGTTACATGGTACCACTTTAGGTATTTAAAGATTCTTTAACCTCCTTGATGTATGCTTTAATGTTGGTCGTGCTTGATATAAAGTCACTATAGCATACTGCTTTGCACTAAGTCTGATCTACTAAATGTCAAGTACATGATGACCCCCGATTTTACTGAAACTATAGCTACGGTAATCAAAATGGTCTACGTTCTCCACCAAATCTACATCTATTTGGTTTTTGTACCAATGGTGTACCAATGGAGTGACAATTGTCCATATTATGCTTTTTTCAGAATTTTCTGAAGCGTGCTGCCCTGATTGATAAAAATACTTTTGGGGACTGATGGGGTCGTATCCCTTAAAAGAACTTCAATCACCCCCAGTTAGAGGACATTTCAAATACTGTGCATTAACATTTCAAATCTTTTGAATATTTAGGTTTGTAGAACCCCAAAAATTATGTCATCAACGTAAATATGCACAAGTAGAAAATCCCCCCCGTATTTTATCTTGAATAAAGTTGGGACCAATTGCACCTTTATAAGCCTATTGACATCGGAAGTATGATAGTTTAACATACCACGCTCTTGGAGCTTACATCATAATGAACGAGTGTGGTGTTAGGTTTATTAGTTTCTTAAATCCATACAAAGCTTCCAGAGAAGTACACTTTTTTCTGGATGATCTGGATCAACGAACCCTTTACCGGCTGAGCAACATAAACCATTCCTCCATCAAGTGGACCATTAAGAAATCCGTTTTTCACGTCCATCAGATAGATAGGAAAGACGTTGTGTGATGTGTGGGGTACCGAAAAAATCCAACTGCCTCCAAGCGAGCAATTGGTACAAATGAGTTCTTCCATAATAATAATAACCCTCTTCCTGTGCAAAACCTTTAGCTACAAGACGTCTTTGTTATAATTACAATCTTGATCTTCATCCTTTTTGTTCTTACCATAACCACTTTAGCTTTATATTCATCTTGCCAATGGTTTGTCGACTATTCCCATACTTTTAGTCCGTTGTACTGGATGTGGAAGTTCTTCCGAGCATTGCTTCAATCCATACAGAATTGCCATTGCTCCTTAATTGTTCTTGTCGGATTCTACTTTACTCACCGTGATCGCGAACATACACAATTCAGGATCTGTGGCAGCGGTCGTCTTGTATGTACTGGCATGGTTAGATTTTTCCACGAACTTGTTCTAATGATATCTTGGTCCTCGATAATCATGACTTTGTGTTAAATGATGCACATACGTATTAACAATTTGCGCGAGAAGACTCAACCAAGTTTTGTACCCGAGTACAAAAAGGATGATAATGTTGTTATAAATTTGATCATCTTCTAGAAATGATGCATTCGGGGCTTGATCATTGTTGTTTCCTCAGATTGACCGTGTTTTGAGGTGTAATAATTCTTCCAGAATAAAACTGGAAGAAAAATTCAAACCCTTGATTGACGAATCTGTCTTTTCTTTCTGCTGTAGGAACAACATTTTGGTCTTGGGGCACGGGGCAGAGTTGTCATAATCTGACCGCCTTTTGTCCTTGAGGAACGAGGCCCTGAAGTGAAATTTTCAACAGACATCTCTTGTCGTTGTGGTCGAGTCTGAACTTTGTGGTCCTGACATCATCTCTTTGATTTCTCAAACTTAATTTGAATCGACTCAACATATCAATCGTGTTCTCGTTAGTGTAAACACGATATCCCTATCGATTGAGTAGAAGTATACCCACCATGAACACTATTGATAAATCATAAGAACACCCTTATAACACAAGAATCCAGGTAATGTAAAGTGAAAGAGAAATTGAGTCCATATTATTTAGAGAGAAAAGAGGAAAAGAATATAAGTTGTGTGTGTGGTTGAGAGATAAGAAGAAGACATCACACTACTCACACTTTACAAATGGAATTCTACCCCTCTAGGAAGTATGGAGGGGTATTTATAGTCCCTTGCTTGACTAGCTAAACAACCCGACACGAATATAAATGAATAATGTAATCCGGATTAGTCAGCCAATATGTTAGGCTAACAATCTTACCCAAATAATGTGGACATACAGAATTACCTTTACAATGTTCCTATCATGTTACAAATAACAACAATAAATAAATTCTTCCAATAGCGCTTCCAGACTAAAGGATGTCTTCTGATACTCTTGTCTTGAAACTTTACTCCACTTATCTTCTTTGTCTTTACTTTTACAGAATCCATTGTAGTATGCATAGTTGGATTTACTTTCCCCCAAAGCTCATAAACATGTCTTGAAAAGCTTTATTCAATAGACAACTTTTTGGCAAAGTTCTAATCAGCTTCCCCCCAAACCAACATCCCCTATCTAGAGCAGATCTGAAACATTGATTAGCTTAACAATCTTCTACTTGTCTTACAAAGTGCACAGCAGAAATTTGTAGAAGTCAAACACACTAACGACCATTGCTTCTTGTCATTACTTGGTGATATTTGTTCGGGTGCATCAAAAATCAGCAACTGTTCTTCTCACTTTGCCGAATACTCACTAAACTTCTAAGGAAGTAGTATACACTACTTCCCCCTGGTAGTTGAGATGTAACGATCAAAGTCAATTAAATCCCGAATGTACACATTTACCCCCATGATTATTGCGAACTCTCGAAGCATCAATGTCTGAACTCTATATACTCGAGAAGTTCTTGTCATATCACAAATCTTGATATAACATAAAGGAAAAAAAAAATTTTTTTATTACCCACTTGACTTCATCGCACTAACCCTAAAGGATTGAAGCAAGAAAATCAAGAACACATTGTATAAATCAGGTCTGTTGAATGAATGTCACGAAGAACTTTGAAAGATCTAAAGCTTAGACTGAGAAGATCATTGTCTTTGGAATAGCACTAATATACCCGTGAGAAGTGCGGATTACATCTCAACCTTAACTCTCTGGCTAACTTTCCTACTAAACTCGTATTCTGTAAGTATTGTCAATGATCACTTGGTGAAGTCAAACCCGATATTCCAACTTGAAACTGAAAAAATCCCCCCAAATTTGTTACTTATTCATGCACTACGTTGATTGAAGAACGGTGCCAGAAGAAAATCTCTATACCTATACCCAACCTCAAAATATAAGAAGTACAAACACCTCTTGAAATTATCCACATCGACATCTGCGTATGACCTGAGTACTACAATGAACTCCTATAAGTGATAGTTCATCCAGGTCGTCATCCAACCACCCCTTGACTTTGGAAACAAGATAATACAAGTCTTAATCATAACTGTCACGTTCCAAGCAAATCATCAATCGATAGAAATTAGAAGAAGGTCTCGATAGGAATATTAACGCCTTGTGAAATCCTACTTCAATCGCAAATAAAAGATACCAAATCAACTCCGTGATCACATGTCATCGTAATCCGAATCTCTAGCCTTTTGTCATTTAAGTGAATCTTTTCTGGATCGTTTGGGATTAAGTGTTGTTGTTTGTGTGGTGTGTTGTTATGGTTGATTGTGGTGTTTTATAAGTCTTTGTGGATGGTTTAGGTTAATGGTTTGTTAAGGTTTAACTTGTGTCGTTAAAATTCCATGGAAACGAGATTTGTTAATATGAAAAGTTAAGCAAACCGCCTCCAATAGTAAGCCAAACCGCTGCCAAAAATTCGGCAAACCGCTTCTTCTTTTTGGTCAAACCGCCTCCAAGCAACCCGCCTCCAGGCAACCCGCCTCCAGGCAACCCACCTTCAGGCAACCCACCTTCAGGCAACCCACCTTTAGGCAACCCGCCTTTGAATTGGTCAAACCACCTTTTTACTTTTTCTTAAAACACAGATCTTGTCCCCTTTTTTTGTCAAACCGCCACCAGGAAAATAATATTATAATCAAACCGCCACGAAGAACATAAGCACGATTTAAGCATAATAAGCCCAAATAAGCCGATTAGCTTCTCAAATAAGCCATAAGGGCTTAATACTAAGTGGTTAGATGAGTATATAACACGAAATAACAACATGTGGTATATCTTATATCATAACACGGGGTCGATTCTTAGATCGGGCTAGTTTCTAGAGAGAGAAACACTTGAGAGAGAATATCTAGAGAGAGAAAGTGTTTTCTTTGTAAATGAAATTATGACTAGCTTACCTCTTCCAAAGTTGGAAGAGGCTATATATAGTACTTACAATATACCCCGGGTAGTCTTACCTCAGACTTAAAACAAAATATACTATTAACTATTAAACTACAGACTATAATAAACAGTAAAAGTGACACGGGGTGACCGAGTCTTTTTTCTAATATCTAACAATCCCCCTAAGGAGTCACCTCCTGAAAATACCAAACTTTAATCACTTCAATCTTTATACTCGTAGACATTTTGATCTTTTGTACATTTAGGGGATAGTAATCTTTTGAATTCATCTTACCTTGTCTTTTGACTGTGTTCTTGAGCTTTCTTGATATCATTGTCCCAAACTTAATCTACTTCTCTTGTAATGGATCACCATCTTGTCACATTGTGATGAATACATAACATCAGCAGTTGCGGAAGCTTTGACACCTTTATAGGTCTTTCATAACATCATAACAAGTGTAAGGTCGGGCTTGGCATTTCGGTTAATTACTTGGACATCCAAGAAATCCTCCGAAACTAGGAATTTCCATCTCCATCTCCATCTTTAAGATATCCTGTAATGAAACAGTTAGTAATAAAGAGAAAATTGATTGGAAAGGACATCGAAGTTTTCTTATAGAAAGTATTTTGTAACACTTGAGAGTTTTTGATTGTTTGTCAAATATAAATAACCGTCAATTCTTAAACGGAACAAGTTTGATTCACGCAGAACCGGCACCATGTTCTTTCCAGTTGACACAAATTGATTCTTTGAGTAATCGCACAAGTCACACTACCTAGAGCAGTTTGAATGTTGCTCAGCAGATTTCCATCTTCATTGTGAAAAAAATCTACGTTTCACTCGGTATGTTCTGGCAATATCACACGGATACATGCGTAGGACTCTCTTAGGATTGACTTGTTTTCCTTCCACGTGTATGAAAGACAAAGAATCGTTATGTGCCTAAACGAGATTAATTGACTGATCTCTTTGGCTCTAGAACTCAATATTAGCGTTTTGGTTTTAGTAATCGTTAAGCTGTAGCAGACTGTCACCCTGTTCAATATCAACTAACTCGGAGTGAGAAAGTCAATAGATAACGTGTTTAGTCTCCGTGAGAAATGAAACAGAAATATTTTGAAAGATTCTGAGTGGCTAGGGAGGTTGTGCAATTCCAATCACACATGGGTCCATGATGTCGATTCTTCAATGTCAGAAATCAGCTAAGTGATCTGGCAGCATATGAAATTGACCCGTTTTCTGCCTAAGTAATGGAGGGCTTCTTTCTTACCCACCCTTTATCTTTACGATTCTTTTAATTCTTTAAACCTCCCCTTCAGTGCTTACCGAGACTTCATGACAATAACCTTGTGTGGGTTAATTCCAGTACTACTTCCATCTCAGTCGGCACGTTTCCTTTATTCCACTTTTACCCTCCTTTTTCAATGTCATTAACCTAAGGACTTCTACACTAACTAGTGGATTGTCCCTTGGGTAGATCCCTCCGGTTATGCAGATCATTGGGAAATAGTACCTAAACCTTACCAACCTTTAACACCAATTAAGTTATAATGCATGGTCGTCTTTGTACAAGTTCTCATTTCCATAAAACCGATTGAAAATTCAATTAAGGTACTTACGATATAAATATCAAAGCGTTTAGTACCTTGATTGTTTTTGACAATTTTCAGAAACTCTCCCCCTCAAAATGTGCTTCGCACGTTTGGGCGGAGAATATGAGTCCTCATAATCACTGTTCTTTATTATACACATATTTTAATCACATTTTCTCCCCTTATAAAAAATTTTAAACCCTTTGACATTTTGGATATCAATTGATTTAAATATGTTATAAAATTTGAGAGAAAAGTGTGTCCTTAACTCACAAGCCGTGTATTAAACTGCTCCCCCTCAATCGTTGAGGGATATCAATTACTCCTACACTTAATCATCAAGAGATTAACTAGCTACTAATGTACAAGGGCTTATTATTCACAATAATAGATAAGATTGACCTTTTGATTGTAATGACGATGTCGTCACGTTGTCCGTTGAACAGCCTTACAATATCTCTTATTCTTATCCTTCAAACAAAGCTTTCAAGACTTCTTCGATAGATACCTTCTGATCGTATCTTTTCTCGATTGCTGTGATGGAAGTCTTGCTTCTTCTCTTGTCATCCTCTTGACCACTTCCATCGCCATGCCCTTATTGTACTACGAACAGATTGAAAGTCTTTAACATTGGTCCAAGCCTTTTCATGACTCTTGTCAACGCTCATCACAAACTTGAGAACTCATTTTAGTCCTCATTCAGCTTCTTGATCATTTCTGTCTCTGTAGACAACTCTCTTGGCTAGTGACATCGTAATATCTTCTTTGAAGTAATACGGCTGCATTCCCAATTAGGATTTCAAGGTTGATCTTGTTTGATAACTTTCCATCCCGAGTTGTAGTCTCCCACAAACGATTCTGATCACCAGGTTTCTTATCCACATGTTGACTGCCGTGTGGAAGACTACTTGTCGTCTTGGGCAGATGGTTGAGCTTTCTTGACTATTGAGAAGGAACAATCTCAAATCATGTTGGATGAAGATTTTTGAAATCCGTTTCCGAGAATCCTGTATTCTTGATAATCAGCTCGCGAAGAATTATCTCTCTTAGGGTAGTATTGTATCCATATTTTTTCAAATACACTTTGACCCAAACTGACCACACTGAGAATTCACATCTGAGACCTGACAGCTTCACGATCAGAGGACTCACTGTGTTTGTTAATATAGAATTCCTTCCTCATAAACCACCAGTGAGTGATGCCATAGACAGCACTGATGTTATATTCGCGTTCACTCTCAAACACACAACGAAAGGAACTAATTTCCTACAAGGCCTAAGTCTAGTAACAGCGGCTTTGAGCTGGATATGGATAAGCAATTTTTCGCTCTTTGTCACCTGTCACAGATATTCCAGATCCTTATTGAAGAAGAATTGTGGTTGAATAGTTACCTGACTTGGTGGACCTCCTAAGGGTAGTGGTTCATATATATTTCTCAGAATTTGATGACCCTCAGGATTACTCAAATCAACTTTATTTGTCAGCAGCTTATCTGGCATTCATCCATCTGATATTGAAAAAAGACACTGTTCTTAATAAAAAGCCTAAACAAGGTTGAAAGTTGGTCCTTCTAAATCACTTTTTGCAGAGAGCTTCTTCTTCCTTTCGTCTGCAGAACCAATTTAGAATGAACGACCCTATTATCATAAACGTCTTCCTTTGACAGCTTGTTTTCCTCCAGAACTTAAATGTGGTGGCGTATGCAATTGCCCAGTTTTGTTCTGGTTCCCCCGGGAAATCATTTGGGGGAATGGTCCATTCTGGTATCAAGGTGTTCAGGTCTCTCACTTCCTGGAAATCTGCTTAAACCACGTATGGTCGACATCCTTGGGAATGTGACGTTGTCAGTGTCCTCCATATCTGAGTCAGTCCCTTCATACCTGCTTTGAAATGTCATCTGAAGGAGTTGTTCTGAGTGTTTATCTGTCGGGATCAATCTGTGCAGCGAAGATCAGCACCCAGCATCTCTTGTGTCAGTGATCTGCCATCCAGTTGAGGTGAGAGCTGGATGTTGTTTGGAAGCAGATGCATCAGACTCCCTTGGCTTCTTTGAACTTTGGTCATCTATTCGTCAGGAGGTTTAGCTAGAAAAACCCCAGAAGCTGCAAAATCAGATCTTCTTTTCTTTGTAGACCTACCCTGGTTTGATCCAGCTGAAGGGCCTTCATCATCATCATCGTCTTCATCATCATCACTATCATGCTTTCTCTTGTGGTCTTTCACCTTGTCTGCCACTTCCTTATCCATGGCGTCTTCATCCGCATTCAAAGCTTCCATGAACAATGGATAAGACGGTATTTGGTATCGTGTTTTTGTTTGGCAGACTTCTTACCTTATTCAGTACTGAAGAGAGCACTTTTTAGATCAAATTCTTCAAGATCAACTTTATCAGTTGACCTGATGGAGTAAGTTGAATCTTGTTTCTCCTCATCTTGTTCCTTTTTGGCTTTGATAATCTCCTTCGGACTCTTTTCAGATTCTTGATTCTTGACAGACTCTGGGCCAGGCAACACAGAGTATTTCTCGATTAAATCTGCAGTGTGTCGTTCAAGAACCTTAAGGAGAGCATCATCAAGTTTTGTTCCTAGATAATTATCAACAGCCCGTAGAACATGTGATCTTATTGAAGCCAACACATCAGCAGAGTGATCAGTCTTCTTCACTTCAGACATCTCTTGCTCCAATCTTGCCACTCTTAACTGAAGGGCGATGAATGGAGTGATTTCAGGGAGAGATGTGGTGATTGTTGTAGCTTCCGTGTTGATTGGTGGAGGAGTGACCAGTAATGACGGCTTAGAAGATGAGACCTCTGTGAAGGGAGGAATCACTGGAGGAGTTGAAGTTACTGTCTGATGACTTGAATCAGGTATGGTGGAATCAGACTCCTCTCTAACTTTAGATTTCTCCTGATCATCTTCGGTTGGTTTGTCATGAAGAAATTGATCCCCAAAGTTGAAAGTGTCATCGAGATTTTTCATGGAAGACATAGAACCAGAATGACTTTCTGGTTTATCATCGATGACACGTTCGTCTGTAATGAGCTTCAGATTTTCATGAACCTTCGGGTAGGCTGTTGCAAGGAATTCATCATCCATGTGCTCAGGGTTTGGTCCAGCAAGAGACACATGTAATTTTCCAGAGTCTGATCCAGTCTGGTCTTCGTTCATGGGCTCAGGGTCTGGTCCAGCCAGAGCCTCATGTGCTTTCTCAGGGTCTGATACAGGAATGCTTACTCCTGATGTTACGGTAGACGAGTCTATTTCACCTTGATCTTTGTCACCTTTAGGAGCAGCAGTTTCTGTTTCACTTTCTGTTCTTTCTGAATCAGATGTATATGAAGATTCATGATCCCTTATATGTGTCATCTTCACGTTGAGAAGAGGTCCAGTTGTCCGAATCAGGAGAGTGTGATCAATGCCTAACCAGAATAATCTGATCATAGTTCCTGTTCTTCTTGACGATCGATCAGGGAATGAGCTACTTGTTCTTCAGATACAACGGCCTTTCCCTTTCCCACTACTTCATGTAGTTTGGGAGTTGCTTCTGACACTGGATCCCTGATCGACACTCCTCCAACAGGTTGCGGCGACCATGTGGGCATGAAAGGCCGATCCATGGCTAAGCTGTATAGCATTTCCAGTCTCATCATCACCATTCTCCTTCTCCCTTTTTCTTGAGGTGTTTCAAACTCAACTTCTTAGCCAGTTTCAAGACAGGATCAGTCATCTTCTCTTTGAGGAATAGATTCTTGGTTGAGCTTCATCTTCTTCGTCACAAGTTGGAAAGCAGGCTTCCTTTCTAACTTTCTGTGGAAGCTTACGCTTGGAAGTTTCTAGTGAGGAGGAGGAGCTGGCTTTGGTTTTGTTTGACTGGTGTGTTGTTTGTCGCTTTTGGAGTAGCACGCTTTGTTGTTGGTTGCACGCTTGCACTTTCTTGAGGGGTTTTCTTAGTATTCTCAGCAACCATTTTCAGATACATAGGATAATATGAGGATCGTTAAATGGCTTCTGTTATCAAGGGATCGGGGAATTGCCATTCCAAACACTTCAACTGACTCCCCTTTAGACAACAAACTTGAGATTTCCAAACAAAATAATCATCTCCAGTGTGATGAACAGCAGAATCAGGACGTGATGGATGTTGTTATTACTTGCCAAGTAATAGATTATTACTTTGGAAAACCGTCCATAAAGGGATGAGGGAGAGAGTTACTTTCTCTTCTTTGGGTCTTTAGACTGGCTTTTGTGGCTTGCTTTGTGTGAAAGAAAAATGCCTGGATCCCGTGATAAACTCTCCATATCCGCTCGCATGTATCCACATTAGTTGAGTACGATTCCCCACAGCATTTGCAGAACCGGGTGTCTGGGTTTGTCACTGCCAGAAGTCTTTCCTGTCAAGCACTGGTTGAGCAAGGATAGAATTGCCCTCCAAGGTTGAAACACATAATTCGTCCGTAATACTGAGACAATTTCTACATTCAGATATCCCAGCTCATTAATCAAGATCAAGCACCGTGTCCCAGGACGAGGTAAATCAAATGGGTGAGTTGGGTTGACAGGAAGTAATCGCTAATAATGCCTTTCTGAGAAATTTCAGCCTTAGATCGGAAACCATTGTTCATTCAAGTTGACAACTAAACCCCAGTCTTCCCGTTATATAGACATTGTCTTCCAAACTGTTGCAGGAAGAATAGCGGAACATTTGCTTGAGCAATGAATGCTTTGGAAGAAAGTTAGGTATTACTCAGAATGTCCACTGATATCTGAAAGATGGGTGTTCTTTTGAATCTTTTGTGCATGATAAGTAGGTTGCTTTTCCCGATTGTAACACACATGAGAGACGAGGTACAATCTGCTCATCTATTCTCTTGTAGGAGGGGAGCGGGAAACATGTTGTTCTGCCTAGCTTTCTGCAAAGGCATTAACAAAGTAGACAAACATTGAAGAGAAACGAAGTTAGAGAGAACGTTAGCATTGATAAAAGTCATGTAACTGCACGATTGATTAACAACAGCGGTAACTCTGGTTTCATGAAAATCTACACATGATCGCACAGGATGCAGAATTATCCAACAGGATCAATTACTTGTTAACTAGCCCGATGGAGTTTAGAAAAGCAATTGGGACCATACGAAAGGCCTTGATAGATTATTGGGCTCAATGGGCCAAAGTATGAAACTTAGCCCAAACCGCCGCCAGGCAGAACGCCAACT
The DNA here is from genome assembly GCA_026074375.1 of Tanacetum coccineum. Taxonomy (NCBI): domain Eukaryota; kingdom Viridiplantae; phylum Streptophyta; class Magnoliopsida; order Asterales; family Asteraceae; genus Tanacetum; species Tanacetum coccineum. Next base: position 20,020 of record BQNB010026672.1, on the reverse strand, counting down.
CGCCGTTAGGAGAATTGAGCAAACCGCCGCGAAAAGGAGCGGGTTGAATATTTTAATGAATAAAAATATTCGACCAAACCAGCCAGAGAGACGCAGTTTACCAGTTGGATTAAACATAATAAATAAATTTAGCACCCCTGTTTATGCCACCCCCGTTTAGGCAACCCCTGTGTTTAGGCAACCCTCTGTTTAGGCAACCCCGCAGTTTTAGGGCAAACCCGCCTGTTTTTAGGCGAAACACCGCTGTTTTTAGGCAACCCGTTGTTTTTAGGCAACGCTGTTTTTTAAGGCACCACCCACTGTTTCAGGCAACCCCTTGTTTTAGGCAACCCGCTGTTTTTAGGCAACCCGCTGTTTTAGGCAACCCGCTGTTTTAGGCAACCCGCTGTTTTAGGCAACCCGCTGGAATGTCAACCCGCCGTTAAAGCAACCAGCGGGTTGAGTAATTTATTAATAAATAATAAAAAATTAACCAACTCGCCGTTAAGAAAAACACGCAACTCGCCGGTAAGAATCAAGGGCAACTCATTCACTAATGTTTGAGATATAAAACCACACATCAAACCTATTCATATATACCCCACTAATGAATGATTCCCAGCATCTACGCACACCTACAAAACACTACATTGGCAATTATGTCTAAAACGACCCTAAATCTATTTTTCTACCACTTCAATGTGTATTCGATCGATTACTTTGATATACACACATAATAAATGATAGAGATAAAGGATCTATGATTACCTTTGCGAGAAACACACGAAATCAGCGACTAAAGTTTGGTTCTTGGCGGCGAGTTGCGTGAAAGAGAGAGAGAATGTTTTGACTTTGACCGATTTTTGAAACTTTTGACCAAATGGCAACTCGCCGCCTTTTTATACTCCTAAGTTACATACTTGGCAGATTTGGTCCCTTTGGTTTCCATCTTCTTTTATTTCTTGTTTTGAGTATTTCTAAGGCATTACTAAGATTAGGCAATTGGCCGAACTTAGTCCCCTATTGGTTAATAAGGCTAGAAACCAAGAGCAAAATGCTTTTTTTACACCCTAGAACATTACACCAAAAGATAACTTTGGACCTTTGGAGTTAAAATTAATTAACTCCCCTTCAATATTAACCCATTAAGAATACAACAACCATCTAAGATTAAACTTTTATAGCAACCCACATTCTTTTTATAACCCCTATTTTGTTTTTCAACAATTCACATCTCCCCTGAAAAAAACAACAACCCGTTTTTCTATTGAAAGAGCAGTTAGGTCCGTTGATTGTATAAAAGATCAGCTAACAGCTCGCCCACCATTATACCCTTGTTGTAACTCTACTCATCCCAAAATAGCATGGATAAAAAGTAAACCTTGCCCAGACATTAAAACCTGGGTTCAATTTGAAGTAATTGCAAGCCTCTAGTAATTCCAAATGACTTAAAAATATTCCTAAGTGTGTTTTTATTAAACTTATTTATTAAACATATATATTATTATGAATATATATATATATATATATATATATATATATATATATATATATTTATATATATATATAATATATATATAATACAACTCAACAACACACACACACACACTCTTCTAGGCCCTCGCATCCCTCTCCTCCCCCTTCAGTGAGACAACTCACACACACACATCTCTCTCTCTAACGAAGGCATGATACGGTTTTTACTCATACACACACACTCCCTTCTCTCATCTCTATGAGCGAGAGAGTGCGTGACGAGTCTCTATATATTTCTCTCTCTCTCCTACACTACGCCTAGACACACACACACACCACACACACACTTTCTCCTCTCGTTGCTGGACACAACTGTCGAAGTGGGCCAAAGAAACTCCAGTTACTTCGGCGCGTGACACACATCGTTCTCTCGCCTATCGTCTAAACATCGCCTCTTCCTTCCACACACTGGAACCAACGCTATAGACCCCACTAAGAACAATAGACACTCTCCCTTACACCCACTACACCCGATCGACACGCTGAGGTTATGGTGGGTTGTCGCACGTGACGTGGCGGTGCGGATGTAGGGTGGTGGACGTTTATGGTGGCGGGAGTGTGTGGTTAGCGTTGGAGGGGGGGGGGAGGTTGGATGTATAGGTTGCGGAATTGTAGAATTTGATATGGGGGGGGTTCGAGCGAGGAGGAGTGAAGGGGTGTACACACACAACACACACACCACACACCACACAGTTAGTGTAGTGTTAGATGAATTAGATGGTATATTATTAATATAATGAGTGGTTTTCATACTATGTTTTGATATTTAAGATTTAGGTTTTGCTTTATGAACCACTAACCAAACTATCTCCAAGAATCTACACTTCCCGACGTACTTCTTCTTGAATCTTGACATCCCGCATGATATTCCCATCTGCATAACTGTTAGTGACATGGCGTTGTCTTAGGATACCAAAGACCATGTTAATGTTCCTTTCAAGTACCGAAAGACACTTTGATACGTTCAAAGTGCTTTTTGTAGCTTAGCCTTGATATCTAGCACACATCAAACACGAATACAAGGTCGGGTTTCTACTAGCGTAAGTACATTAGGGAGCCAACCATTCCTCTAAATCGAGTTTGTCAACTAGAATCCCCATGAGATCCTCATCCGTTCATTCGATCCACCCATTGGTGGTATCGACAGGGTCTGAGAGATCCTTCCATTTCTCTTTTAAGGTTTGATTTGAAGCAATATTTGCGCTAGGTTAATAAATGCCTCCGGGACTTTGAGAAACTTGAATCATAAGAAAAACGACTATTTGTCCATCATCGACACTCTGAAATTTGAGCTCATCTCTTTGGAAAATAATGTTCCAACCGCATTATATCTGATGAGGCAAAAATGATGTCATCTAACCGTATATTTGAACAAGTAGAATGTGTTGCCAATTTGCGTTGTGAATAACGTTGGATCCACATCACCCTTGGAAGAAAATTGTTATGCCAACAGGACTTAGAGAGTGTGTCATACCTACGCCTTGGGCTTGCTTAAGCCCATACAGAGCCTTCTTCAGGCGATATACGTGAGTAGGATTATCCTGGTCTTCAAATCCTTCAGGTTGACTGACAAAGACTTCTTCTTGAAGATCACCATTCAGAAAAGCAGTTTTGACATCCATCTGATAGATGATCATATTCTTGGTTGCGGCATTTGCAATGAATATTCTGATGGCCTCTTATCCGGCAACTGGAGCAAACGATTCTCCAATCAATACCTTCTCCTGACGAAACCTTTTGCGACTAACCGAGCTTTGTTTTTCAGTACATCACCATATTCATCAAGCTTTACTTTGTAGATCCACTTGAGAGCGATAACCATAACATAGATTGGGCGAGGTACTAATTCCCATACTTTAAGTCGATCAAATTCATGAATTTCATCTTGCATGGCTTGAAACCAGCAGTCTTCTATCACGGCCATTTTGAAGTTCTTGGGTTCGACTCTGGACAGTTCAGTATGAAAACAACAAACACAAAGCATCGCGAAGCTTAACTGTTTTACCATGTGTATGATACAGGACAGAGGGTTGCTAACAATGGTTATCCAAAGGATGAAATTCATAAGCAGAAGGTACTGGTTCATTAACTCGAGATTGTTCAAGGTGTTCATCAAACATCGGTTGAAATAACATTTCCAGCTCTTTGTCGGTTGGAGCGAGCCCTGATTTGAGTTGTCCAGGTATATGATAGGCGCGGGTCCTAACTCATGTGTACATGAGCACAATTGACTGATGCAATTTCATCGAATGTGACGTGAATTAGTATTCCATTAATACGACGATTCTCCTTGGTTGTAGATCTATAGCCCTTCAAGCTAAGCATACCCAAACGAAATCCCTAAATGTCAGCTTTGGGCTTTGAAATTTTCCTAGATTTTTCGCTATCATTTGCAGAGATACATAGAGCATCCAATACGTCGAAAAATGTAAATCAGGCTTTTTATCATGCACAAGCCCACATAAGGTGTTTTGTTATGACGAGTATGAATAAGTGATCGGTCTGGTGTAAACAAGCAGTGCTATAACTTCTGACCCATGGATATGAACAGGAGCTTTCGAGAATATCATCATTTACGTGCTGCTTCCAACCAGTTTACGTATTATTACGTCTTCAACAACTCCGTTTTGTTTAGATTCTCGAACAGACATTTGATGAAATAATGCCAACACCTTCATAGTAATTCCAGACATAACTTGGTTGACAATTCCGTTCCGTATCTGTGCGGATGAATCTGACTTATTGTGTTGAAAGCCAACCTGTATTTGCTTAAAAATTTGGTGACAAAACCTGGAGTTTCATACCTTTGACCGCAAGAACTTTACCCATGTGAATCTTGAATAGTCTACCACGATGACTAAGATTGTATTTCTTTCCCATTAATATACCCTGACTCTCATTGGACCACAAATCAGCTCCATGTGAGGGTATGAAGAACTTTCCATATTTTTATTTTTCATAAATATTGGGCCGGTGGAGAGAACTTCTTGCTTATTTCCAAGTTGACAAGGACGACAAAGATGATCCTTTTCATACTTCAGTCTAGGTAGACACTAACTAGATCTTTTACGAGCAAGATCATTTATTCGTGCCGAAGTTTAAATGGTTAAAAACGACGATGCCAACAACCATGATTTTGACTTGAAGCTTTGACAGCATAGCAAATATCGGAGAAGACTTCAGTCATTTCCACAAATCGATAACGTGTACAAATTGGTGCCATTACTACCTTTAAGGATATCTGTCCCTTGACTATAACGAACAAAGCAAGTATGCTTTCTAGAAGGCACTTCAAGATCAGAAACACAAAATTTGCCCTACAGAAATAGATTGTGTCCAGTCCCTCCACGTAGTATCACTCTAGAGATCACATTGTCACCCATAACATAATCACCATAAACCAATGATAGCTCCTAAGTGATCATATCCCGAATCTGACTGACACCAATGAAACTTTTTTCCACAAAATACATGAGCATTTGGAAAACGATTCACGTCATATGTTTTGACAGCCTGAGCCAGGTACCCAAAGCATGACCTCGTACGACCTGATTGAAAACAACAGTTGGAGAGTTTGGAAATTTTCGGTTCCCCAATTTTTGTTGGGGACCTGTTGGTTAACATATAGAGTAGAACATTTCACAGAAAGCTTAGTTAACTGGCATATTTCCCCTAAGGTAAATTTCTTTCCTGTGGGTCTCCATTGAGAACCATAATCAAGTTTTCAAAAGGTGAGTTTCTTTTCTGTGGGTCTCCATTGATAACCAATATTTACAAATAGTTTTCCCCGTAGCTTTCCAAACCCGCTGGGTCTTGGACAAACTGTTTATCAAGACAGATTGCCTTTGGTTTCCAGATCTGCTGTGGTCTTGTTTAACTGTTATCAAGACAGTTTGTGCCTTTTGGTTTCCAGAATCTGTTTCTCTGTAATTCAAGACAATTTAACGTGGTGGTAACATGGCAACATAATTCAAGATATTAACAACACACATTCCATGACTTGCAGAATTTAAACATTTGTTACAAGTTTTGCACATAGATTCGTAATGTCGGAGTTAATACAACACGCCCTTAGAGCTAAAAGCTAGAATCAACCGGATTTCACTTTTGTCCAAACTGACTTTATTTTGTCCTAAGGCGTACTTCTACTTCCCTTCTTATTATCCTTCTTAGCAGGGGCAAGATCCTATTATTCTTTGTATTGCCTTCTAGCTTTGATCCGCTCTCAGTGGAACGTTTACTCCTGTAGAGTAAGCACAGGTATAATTAGTCCCCTGTTAACTCTCCCTGGTGCACTTTGTGTTTCTGTGTGTTCAAGAAGAAGTTCCCTTGGTTTAATCACTAAACGTAAACTTTTCTTTTTTCCTAGTAACAGCGAGGGGAAGCGGGGGGCCTTGTATCTCTTTCATTGAAACTTGTGGGCAAGTTGCCAATCACATATTCTAACAATTCCTGAATAACATAGTGTATTGGCAAAACATAGTAATGAATTATCCAGAGTTATAACAACTCTACTACGGCTTCCTCAACAATCTTCCCAACCCGTTTCACTACCCTCTCCATAAGATGGCTGCTATAGTTTAAAAGAGCACATATAATCCTAGTGTTCTTAAGGGGAGAGGGAATGGTTTAAAAACGTTAATGGCCTACATGCCAGGGAGCAAGAACTTTTGTTGACATAGTCACTAGTGAAACAAGGCTCTTGTCTTCGCAATGACTTATTAGACTCTCAATCTTATTCAGACATGGTAGACGCTTTCACATGTGTGAGCTCGCATAGATCTTAATTGAGTCATACAATTCCCTTGTAATGTTGTTTGAACCTTTTCTATTCTACACTAACGCAATCCATTTTGTTCATAAAGCAGTGAATCTTATCAGGATAAAAGGGCTCACGACTTCCTTGTCTTCATATTATGCGACTAGATCGTTCAAGTGTCTAGTCACGTTATACTTTTTTCTTGAATCTGATGTTTGAGATTCATGATCTTAAAAGAATGAGTTAAAATTCAGGAGCGTCCTGAGATGCTTGTGAATTTATATTATCAAAACGTTCTTGAAGACTCTGAAACTTTAATTGCATATTTAGGCATTCCCTTTCAAGTTTTGAAATAAGTTTTGACTCATCATGAACTTTAGACATGTCAGCTTCAAGATCTAGACAACGTGATTTTTCCACATCATACAACAGTTGAGTCGACAAACAATTAACAATCAGATCTCATTTTTCAATTAAAGGATTTTTTTCTTTCAATTTTCAACAGTCGCATGCTTGTCTACAGTATTCTTGTCCACGTTCGTTTTCATATTGATCAAAAATTTCTTTTCCATTTCATTAAAAACTTCTTGAAAAGGCTGTTTTGAAATCCAACAAAGTGTCTTATGAGAGTTTTGAAAAATGAATAACTTCAGTGAGTAACACTTTTTGTTTGCTCAACAAAAAACTCCTTTACCCCTCTGTAAGACCTGATGGTGTATTCTATTTTGCAAGATTTTGTCAAATTCAGTAAAAAGGTTGTGTGAGTACATAAAGATTAATTTTCACACCTAACTTTTTTGTTGGAAAACTCTGGGACAAGCTTGACAAGAGTAATTGGGTGATACACTGTCAATGCTGAAATTGGTTATGGAGCTAAGGTCTCAGCTTTTTTCCTGTTGTTGTCATCTATGGACCAAATAATCTGTTCTGTGGGGTCAGATTTCTTTGGGGAGCAAAGGTTTGCAAGTAAGTTTTTCCTTTCGAGTAAATAAATCGGGGGGGGGGGGGAGGGGGGGGGGGGGCAATCCTAACTTTGTTTTCCATACATAGTGGGATTTCAATTTTTATTAATCGCATTCTATTCCTAGTATCGCAACTAACACAATGCGTATCCTCTGAGTCATGTAATACCAGTGGGTGCATATTGGTAGTACAAGTACATGCCAATTATACAGACAACAGAGCTTGCTTGCCCGAGCGAGACATAAGGGAATTTTTATAGCCTATTCTACCTTGTGCTTTTCCATCTTAAAATGAATTTGGTTGACACAAACATGTGAACATGTTTAACAGACTGATCCTTATTTGTATAAGTCTATCTTCAATCTTTATCTTTATAGCTTCTTATGTCCCAAAAATTTCTTCTAGTAATTGTCTTCCTTTTGCTTAAATACCTTTTTCAAGAGTGTTACTATCTTCTGCCCTTGACTTAGAATGGTCAACTGTAGAACTAGGAGTATTTGTGCTGAAAGAAGTTCAAATTTAATGACGTTTCCTTTCTATTTCGGTCTGAAATAATTATTCTTATTTGTCATCAATTTTTTTGTTTCTCATCATTTTAAATTCAAACTTTGCCCGTTTTTCATACTCCCCGACCAGTTCCATTAAACTCGCAAGTTCAGAGGTCACTGAGTCCTTAACTACCAAGTGTACTTATTTGCTAATCTCCTATGTAACACCCTGTTATATCATTTCATCAAGAATTGACATCAATGCATCATTTCGCACAGAAGATACATCTCTTTGAACAACATGATCTTCGTTGTCTTCCATATACTGATCATAAAAACTGAATATTATTACCTATTACTTCGTAAAGTCAGTAATAGATCAGACAACGTAAGTTGTTTTGTTCCAGTAACGTTTGCATCTCGTGTACTTCACGATAAACTCATCTAAATGATTTACAAGGTAGCATGATCAATGTACCTCAGAAGGGAGTAATATGAGTCATATGATTGTCCCGCTATCATCGTAGATTGGATCTTCCGAAATTGGATTTTGTCATGAACATGTCGTGTTGATGGACCCACGTCAACACAGAGTCGAATGCATCACATCCATCAAACATCAATACATGGTCCACTTGAGTATGCCAAATCATTCTCGGTGAATCATCCATATTATCCACACCGTTAGGTAAACTGTTTCCCTGCAAGAAACAACGACTGTTCTTCATCCGTACTGTACACCACTTTTTACCTGGCTTGCATTAAGTACATCTTGTCCTTGTGAATTAGTCTGAATCTTGAAGTCGACTTTTGGCCTTGGACATTCTCGTGCTATTTGGCTCCTAGCCTTTACACCAGTTGTACACTTACTCTATATCTCTTCGCTTGACCAGGATTGATAATGCCCTCCTCTGTTCTGTCCTTCCTTACATGCCCCATCCTACAACAAACATTTCCTCATGTATTGTTTCTCTGAAAAGGTCTCTTGATTATTCGCAGTGTATCTTCCACGGACATCTTAAACCACAAATTCCGTCCTGAACCATAGCTTTGTTACTTGCATATTTACGACGCTCTAAGTTGATTGTTTGTTTGAGGAATAAATGTGGATTTTGTACGATATGAGTGAGGCTAAGGGCAAAGTGAGTTGGATAAACTTCAATCAAGTTTTCGTTGAAGAGCTCCTGAGTTCATTTGAAAGTTAGCAGAAGGATATGGTTCTGTTGAGATTGAGAGACTGGATGATTGTTTGGCGTACTACTGAACTGAGGCATCCGACACTATGCCAAAGGAGCATGATCTGGTTTGACCGAACCTTTCCTCATAATTCTGTTCGCATTTTGCATGCACCGTCATGTTGCATTTCAGAGGTAGCATACTACAGATAACAAGTTTGACTCTTTTCAAACCTCTGTTAAGTATGTGACTTCCAGTTACTGAATCACTCCACTCAGGCGCATGTTGTTCACAAAAACTTTGAGTTAAGCTGCATCTGGACATGGTCATTTTGATGTTTCTCATGCATTAAAAAAAAAATTTTGAAAGCTTCTTAAACCGAAGTAGTATCCTTGAAATGGTTTCTCCTTTGATTTGACAGGAGTGTTCAAATTCATCGTAATAACTGAGATTCCCTTTCATCCTTTGTTAACTCAGAACGCTTCCAAACATCTTCACGTTTCCCAAATGTCTTTGGCGTCAGTATAGTGATTGATGAGTGAGAAGATGTCCTTTGTTAATACCACTGAAGAGGATATTGGTTGCACGATTGTCGCTTTAAACTTTCCTTTTCTTCAGCCGAAAGGTCGTTAAGGACTCTAGCACGTACGGACCTTGTTAAACTGCACCCCCCCTCGGTTCCTCCAGTAATAACCTCTGAGACCGTTCCCCATCTGAAATGGTCCTTCTTTTAATTGACTCGTATCATAATATTCTCTCCATTATCCTTTTCTTAGACGGTACAGACGTATACGTTGTTGCCAAGATTCAAAGTCTGTTCTATCAAGCATTGGTGGGCGTGTATCAGAACCTGTACCACTGGACTGTTCTTCTTTGCATTCTATACATCTCTTGTATTATTATGATTTGGATATGTTTTGATCGATCAACGATTAGTGAGTGTACGTTAAAAGTGGTGAGGATTAACGTATTCGTACTTTTGTTTAGTGATATTAAATCCCGAGTTTGAGATATTTCAAATTCTAAGACAAAGCTCAATCTCGCCGCAAAGGCTACCAAACCGCTACAAAGAAATAGAGCAAACGTCGCTCGGTGGAATTTAAGACAACTCGCCGACACAAACTCGCTGCCCAAGGCCAATACCCGCCAGCGAAGTAGATATGACAACTCGCTATGGAATTTTAATGCAACTCGCCGAAAGTCCAACTCGCTGCCAACGCACCCCCCGCAGAAGAGATATTTTAATCAATACCGCCGTATGAGTTTTCAAACCAGCCATAGCGTTTCTTAAGAAATTTGCTATTTAAAAAATATTCGAACCCACGCTGAATAACCTTTCAATACCGCTTGGTGAACAAACCGCCGCTTAGTACAACCGCCGCTTGAACAACTCGCCACTAGAAGCAAAACCGCGGTAACCAACTCGCATGCGTAGTAAACAACTCGCCTCTTGGAGCACTCGCCACCATAAGCAAACCGCCGAGTGTCAGAGGGTTGGAACCTAATAAATAAATAATATTTTTCAGCAACCGCCGTGAAGACTTTCTGGCAACCTACCAACGAAGAACAACGACTGTTTCACACAAAATCACCTATTACGCACCCTTTTGAACGATTTTGCTTGATTTCTTTTGCACAACACAATACCTAAGGTAATAGCTACTAGAAAAACACCAAAATTTATCAATGCAAACAGATCAAAAAAATTCGGAGAGCTTCAAAAAACGAGCTAGAACCAATTCAAAGGTACACTTTTTTTGATCTAAATCAAAGCAAGAAATCGCACATACCCACGATCTCATCATCCCATTAGCTCTGATATACCAATGTGGTATATCCTTATATCATAAGACGGGGTCGAGTTCTTGGATCGGTTGTTTTCTAGAGAGAAAAACACTTGAGAGAGAATATCTAGAGAGAGAAAGTGGTTTTTTTTTGTGTACATGAAATTTTGACTAGCTTACCTTCTTCCAAAGTTGGAGGAGGCTATATATAGTACTTACAATATACCGGGTATTCGTACCCGACTTAAAACCGAAAAACGTACTATTAACTATTAAACTACGAGCTATAATAAAGAGTAAAATACACGGGGTGACCGACTCTTTTTCTAATATCTAACACAACATCTTCTTCGTGAATCATCAAATTCGAGCCAAACCACCACTTAGAACATAAAAAATAAGTCAACCCTTTTAAGCTTATAAATCGATCTAGGAGCTTATGTAACTCATTAAATGGTAGCAATCTAACCTGTTTAACATGTAGATCAAGGAAAGAACATGATTAACAACCAAATAAGCCAAAAAAGTTTTTTTTTGGAGCCGTGACCTTTTTTCATCAAAATAAGCTACGAATTTTTTGAGCTTATTCACCACATAATCAGTATTTAAACAACACGGATTCCCCCTGTGCTCTGGTGCCAATTGTTAACATAAGATTCACCCTTATAACACGAATAAAGACAAGATCCGGAGGTATGAGTAAGTGAAGAGAAATTGAGCCATATTAATAAGAGAATAGAGAAAAGATAGATAATTGTGTGGTGTTGAGAGAAAAAGAAGGAAACCACACACCACACTTTGACAAATGTGAACTTCCTATTCTACCCCTCCATGGAAGTAATGGAGGGGTATTATAGTCCCGGGCTTGACTACTTCAACTAACCCCGACACGACTTCCATATAAATGTAGATTCGGAGAGTCCACCATATTTTTAGGGCTAACAATGGTCACAAGTTAATAGATAGAAGTTTATATGACTATACGAAGCTCAAGAAAGACGAAAGTCCCAAATCATATAGTATCTAGCTTAAAGGTGTCATGTAAATTAAGAGTGTCCTCACTTAGGGGGAGATTGTTTATAAAATACAAAAATAGCGATCACTTCCAAAATAAATTAGTCCGTAGCTCGAAGTAAGTCGAATGGTTCAGATAGAAAGCCAAACCGGGCTAAAAGGGCCCATGAAAGCCTCTTATTAGCCCATAGACCGAACCAACTCTCTCTTGTATATAATACCCTTTTCACACATGGAGAGGGTGTTGGTTGTTCATTTTCTCAGAGTAATCTAACTGTTCTTTCTTTGTTTCTCTCTCTAAGTGTTCATCCAACCACCTCTTTCTCTCTCTAAAAAACCCTAAACGAATCCCATACTATAGGTGTTAAGATATTCTACACACTCCGAGTCCGATTCATTTAACCAAGAAAAAATATCTGACCAAATTGGTACGATTTCTACCCCCACCATCAACATCTTGATATACCCTATGATCATCACTAACCACTTATCAATACCTGCACTAATCACTTATCGATACCTGCAAGAATAACATTAATAATCTACTGAACAACCTAAAAATTTATAATAGGTTAGCAAGATCTAAAACCTCGTTTCCTTCTCAGGAAACCACAAATTCATTTGTATGTCGTTGTCCATAAACATCATCACGTGCAATACTAGTTAAAGAAACATGAAAACATAAAGGAAGAAGAAGAAACTAACCGTAGCGGGGAACAATCCTGAATGTGAAGACTTTTTCATAGAAAATTGAGTGGGGTGTGTTGTTGTGTGTGAGTTTATATATGTTTACCAAATGGGGCAATTACAAAAAGTTATTGTTCGGAGAAACCTTCTAAAATAGAGTTGAGGATATTATGACACAAACGTTATACCTTGAAGTCATTTAAGGTTATGTTTACACATTGGCTTGTAAAATAAAAAAAAACGTAATCATTTAAGGTATTGATTTTCAAATCAATTTTCTATATCAATCGGTGAGATAGTAACTCACTGGTTCACTCTTATCGTGCTGTCTGCTTTGATACGTTCCGATAATGAGAACATGCTGAGTACGATGAATCTAATACTTATGTGTTAGAAAGATTCAATACTACAGCTGGAAATCCTGTCAAGAAGATTCTTCTTCAATTGAATCTACACTACAAGAAAAAGTGATTTTAGTGACGAAAAAAAGGTGATGACTTTTTATTTGGTCACCATTTGTTCAATTTATATTTTTGTTTTATAAGAGTGACGAGATTATTGGTCACCAATTTGGTATAGTAAAAATAAGTGACCAAAAATTTTGGTCACAAAATTGTGTAAAGTAATTACTCTTTAAATCATAATATTTTATAAAATAAATACCCAAACAAAGTTTTAGAACATAATATGTTCACTATATCTTTAAAAATAAGTGACTAACATTGTTGATAAATGTTGTTATAAAAATAATTAAAATTTGGTTTCACTAATAAAAGAAAAAAGGAATTAGCCAAAGTTAACTTTTTTTTCTCGCTCTCCCTGTGGTTTCGACCCATATCGGGTTTGGTCCCTTGACCAACTTTTTCGTTGGTTTGACCGTTAAGTGAATGACATAAATACCCTCTTACGTTTAAAAGTATGGTCCCTGTGGTTTCTAGGATATCACAGATTTACTACATAAATTTTTTTAAATTTTCTTTTACTTTCTAATTAATATGTGTGTTAATTTTTTGTGATTAAAAATTATTCAAAATATATTTTGAATTAAGAAAATTTACAAAAAAAATATTCTAAAAATACTAAAAAATATACATTATTTTCAAAAGTTTTAAAAAATTTATGTCAGAATATTTAAAAAAATATTGGCAATTTATACAAAAAAATTCTTAATATTTCTTGCATATTTTTTGGCATAATGTTTTTTTAATTTTTCTAATTTTTTCACAGAAAATTAATTTTCAGAATATATTTTTATTAATTCAAATGATATTTTTGAATAATTTTTTACAAAATGTTTTTGTAAATTTTCAAGATATAATTTTTGGAATTTTTTGTAATTTTTCAAGACATTATTCAAAAATATTTAAAACTAATTTGTAAAAAAGTTGTCAAAAAATATGCAAAAATTTAAATTATTGTAGGGATTTTATAAAAAAAATTTGTTAAAAATATAACGAAAAGTTTTTAAAAAATTATGTAAAAATTTAATGAAAAATTTTCGGTCAATTTTTATCGAAAAAATTTCGGCCAATTTTATGTTCAAAATTTAATGAAATTTTATTTAAAAATTTCGGTTAATTTTTTTCGAATATTATTTGGATATTTTTAAATGTCTTTTTAGTATTTTTGAACTATATCTTGAAATTTTTAAAAAATATTCAAAAATATAAAAAAAAACTGTATATTTTTGAATATTTTTTAAATGAATTTTTTGTAAATTTTCTTAATTCATAAAATATTTTGAATATTAATGAATAATTTTTAATTGAAAAAATTGTCGCTTATATTAATTAGAAAGTTAAAAAAATATAAAAAAATTAAGGACGAAATCTGTGATATTCCAAAAACCACAAGGACCATACTTTTAAAGTAATAGGGTATTTATGTCATTTCAGTCATCTGAACCTTTACTTAACGGTCAAACCAACGGAAAAGTTGGTCAAGGGACCAAACCCGATATGGGTCGAAACCACAGTGAGAGGATCCGAGAAAAAAAAGTTTAGGGACTATTTTCACTAAATCCGACGACCACAAGGACCATTTATGCAATTAACTCTAATTTACATTCCGAATAACCTATTTTTATTATCTATATTACATATTATATGCACGAACTTTTTTTTCTCAATCCTTAAAATATTAAAAATGAATATAATATTAGTAATGTTTAATCTCCAAAATACTCTGTTAAAACTTCAATTTCAATATTTTATTTACTTTCTTACATAAAATGCATGTTTTTAATGATTTTTTAAAATAATTGTCTTAAAAATAGTTTTTATTTTTAAAACTAATGTTATTTCTAAAATTAGTCAATCTCTACTATATTTTTTTTATAAACAAGCAAATATATCCGCGCGTTGCTGCAGGCGTTAATTTTTCGCGCGTTGTTGCGGGGCGTTAATTTTTTTTATTTATTTATTTAATTTTTTTTGTTTTTTCGCGTGTTTTTTTTATGTTTAATAGTGTAAGTTTATTTTTTTTTGCGCGTTACTGCGGGGCGTTAATTTTTCGCGCGTTGTTGCGTATCATTAATTCTTTTTTTTCCCTTTAATTTTGTGCGAGTTTATTTTGTCTGTCTCATATTTAATAGTGCTGGTTTACTTTTTCAGTATCATGTTTAGTAGTTTTTTTAATGGTCTTACGCGTTGTTGCGTGGCGTTAAGATTTTAGTTTTTTTATTATTTTATTATTTTTTATTTTTTTTGCGAATTTTTTTTTGTCTCATGGTATAAAATGACACTGTTTAAGTCAATTCGGAAATGCTACCGCGGGTATTTTTTTATCTGAATGCGTCGGTACTTTTGTAACAATTTTTTTCCTCCCTATTTTGTGCCAACAAATATTTAAAAAAAAAACTAATTGGGCCGGCCCAAATTTTTGGGCTAAATTTTTTAGGCTTCTTTTTTGCCAGCACTGTAACACTGTAGCGACAGTGCTTAAAATGAACAGTAAATGCAAAAGTCAACACATCTCAAATGATAATATATATAATTCATTATAATCATGTTCTCAATCTCTGTCCATATTTAAATCTCAATTTGTTAAAGTGAAATTGGTTAACTGTTGTTATTTCGGATGTTGATAAAGAGTTGTCAAAGTCAATTGTTAAACGTTACATAAAACACCTAATCACAATATCAATTATAACTATTTGTCGTTATAAAATTTTGTCGCTATGCCCGGTTACACTTCGCGTCTAATACATGTAATTAGCGTATCAATGGAATCAGTCAAACTAATGAATAAATTAATGCTACGTGGTCGAGTTCAACTTGAGTTTTGTGTTTCATAATCAACTTGAACAATCATTTGCATTGAAAGTTTCATTTTCAAACACCTTTTGTATCATTTCATTTCGTATGACATAAGGACAAATATATATACTCCGTAATAATTAAGTTTGTTCGTCACATTGAATATAACCATGTCAATATGTCATGTACAAATCATCACCTTACGTGCAGTTCTTTCTTTTCTTTTTTGAAAGATTTGGACGGCGTTAAGCATTTGACATTGACTGATAATTATAATAGGTCTAAAAGCATCTCATATATTCCATTTGAATTCAATGGTTGTTGCAAATTTGATGATACATCAAGCGTTCAAATCGTATAAAACTAATACAACAACTTAGTCCTATGTTATATTTGTCGTTCCATCATATATATATTTGTTACAAAAAAACACAAGTCGTGTTCTAGCCAGTGATCATGGCAGAAATCGGAACATATGTCGATTCAGGAAACATATCTAGAAAAGTAGTCGCAATTTCAGCTGGAGAAGCTCACACGCTTGCTCTCACTGGTATTGAAATATTATTACTATATATCTAGAAGCTGTATTTATTTATAACTTGTGTAACGTTATGACTTCATGCGTGGATTTTGGTTTTTATGTGTGAAGGTGATGGAAGTGTGTATTCATGGGGTAGAGGGACTTTCGGCCGGCTTGGTACGGGTTCAGAACATGATCGGCTTTTTCCGATTAAAGTTGGATTTGGCTCCGACCATGATAGGGTTAAGATCGTTGGAGTGGCAGCGGGTGCTTATCATAGTCTTGCTTTGTCTGGTAAGTTTACCTTATTTACTTGTTTTAAGTATAGAAACGTGAAAATTTGGTCAGTGGGATGACAAAGGTACCTTTGGTATCACTACTTCATTAGACTACAGGCCCGTTGTTGCACATGGTAATTACCATGTATTGTTAGCGATAGTCAAGATTTTTGTTTGGAATAGACGATTATACGACAAGATGAGAGATTAATGTGAAAAAGCAAACTCTGCTGATAAAACACTTCCCTGATCAAGATGAGAGATTTTTGTTTGGGCAACACAAATTATGACAGGAGAGACTATGTCACAAAATTAACTATCGTTTTCTTGCTCTAACTTTTTATTCTTATTTCAGATGATGGTTCAGTTTGGAGCTGGGGTCACAATACTTGTATCCTTTTTGTTAGATGTTGTTACTTTCATGCTTATTCAGATACGTTTTTTTAGAAAGAATTAGCCATAGTAGACTGTATGACTATTAAGCTTTCGATACAGCAACAAATACAGGGAACTTCTTTTAGCAGTATTGTAGAAATTGGTATCCTTGAGACCTTGACACTAACAATAGATGGCCAACTCGGAGTCAATGGAGAGAAGTCCTTGGTTCCATCTTTGGTGGAGGTGTTTCATGGGCTAAGCCCTCCTGACGGGTCAATAAAAAAGAGCGAAACAGGACTTAAGGTGTCAATACTTTACCCTTATCACTGAGTTTTTGAATTTTAAAAATTGTAACACTAATTAACTCATCCCTCCAGATTACATCTGTGAAAGCTGGAGGTATGATGTCACTTGCAATAGACAATCTCGGATCTTTATGGATATGGGGCAACTGTCCGCCAGAAGATATCCCAAACGAAGGTGAATTCTCACTTGTCAGCAGATACACTCCAACACCCGTATGGAATTTCCATGGTCACACTGTGGTGCAAGTGGCGTGTGGAAGCGAGCATATTGTAGCATTAGTTAGTGCAGGAGAAACACATGAAGGCGGTGATCTTGTATGCTATGCGTGGGGAAACAACAATCATGGGCAGCTAGGCTTAGGAGATACAGACTTTCGGGCAACCCCTCAAATAGTTGAAACATTCAATACCGAATCTTCTTGGATAGCATATGAATTAGCATGTGGTGCATTCCATACTTCTGTACTCGCATATAAAAAAGAAGAATATAGCGATTCATTAAAAAGTGTATGTTGGACTTTTGGACTTGGAGATAATGGACAGCTTGGTCATGGAACAACCAAAAAGGCGTTAATTCCTGAAATAGTCAAAGGATTACGTGTTAATATGTGGTTAATATCGGTTGACTGTGGTTTATTTCACACGAGTGTAGTGTCATCAAATGGGGACGTCTGGTCATGGGGAATGGAAAATGGGCTCGGCCTTTGCCCTGAAGCGAGTGAAGGTGGAGATGCTCTTGCTCCACGTTTGATCACGTGTAACGGTCAACATGAGTCAAATTTCCCAGAGCCTGTACAAGTAGCTTGTGGTGCAGCCCATACTGTTCTTGTTGCAGACAACGGGTATAAGCTTTGGTCATGGGGGAGAGGAAGAAGTGGTGTTCTTGGAAATGGTCAAGTGAATGACTTTTTTGACCCAAATCTTGTGTTATGGCCACCATTACAAGAAGATTTTAAGGATAATGGGTCAAAATCTATTAGTATGAAGAAAAGTGACAAAGTGAACGAGGAAAAGGGTGCAGTTGATATCACAGAGCTTGAAAAGAAACTCATAATAATGGAACGTTATGCTAGTATTCTTCATGGTTCGATTTTCGGCAAGCCTTTTGAAGAAGAGAACGATATACCACATGATTTAATCAAGTCGGATTCGTTTGATGTTGGTAAAGAATGGGAGAATATGTTGGAATCTTGTGATTATGATAAGCTTCTACAGTTAGAAATGTTCTATCGAAATATGCTTAAAGGTGTTAAAGATAAGATGATGAATCAAAGGATTAAGAAGATGGTCAAGGAGTGCCTTGAATCTAAAACAAGTATTTAGTATGTGTATGATTCTTATAAAGGTTAGGATGTGTATGATGTTTGTATAGACCAAAGTAGCAATGTTATTGTTAAGATTGGAGGGAAGATTTTTCACTAGTAGATATTAGCTCTGTAAAATTATGCATTTTGTATGTTAAAATCCGTATGTACGTGTATTGCAGTGTGTGCAGGTATA
Organism: Tanacetum coccineum; assembly: GCA_026074375.1. Lineage (NCBI taxonomy): Eukaryota > Viridiplantae > Streptophyta > Magnoliopsida > Asterales > Asteraceae > Tanacetum > Tanacetum coccineum. The sequence goes on along the minus strand of BQNB010026672.1, from coordinate 1,396 downwards.
AATTAATTAAAAGTGAAAGTTTTGGTCTATGACATATGGGACTCACTCATTGTCACCCTTCATATAATCTTCTGATTTGGTAAGGTGCCAATGATCTTGTTATTATATACTACGTATATGAGTAGCAGTATTTGTTAGAAAGATATACTAGTGCCAATTCGGATTTGATCCACTTGCCGATTTACAACAACCCAACCTTAACACAATCTGTTTAAGAAGTTGAGTCGTTTACACATAAGCCACACACTACCAAATGAACCCATTTATCTAAACGGGTCGGCTGGTCTAACGAGCTACTAGGCTTTAAAGATGTTTAAGAGATAGCATATCTCCTTGTTCAGCCGTATCCATTTTAACCCATAATAAGTTATTATTATTACAAAATTTATATGAATCGGTTGGTCGACCCTTTTAACCACATTCAACCTGTTTAGACACGATCCTTAGCCTATTTTTCTGAGCTTATGACCTGTTTTCGGCTTATATTTCATAAATTCAAATTATTTATTTTTTTGCCTTATTTTGAAGCTTGTGGGTTTATATAAGAGCTCAGGCTACAGTGCGCCATGGCTCAAGCCGTGAACGAAAACGCCACCCGAAAACGCGAGAACCACACCCCGGGTGGCGTTTTCGTGTCTCAAGCCGTTATCCCCAGCCCAAATGGTCCGGGAAAACGCCACACGACGGCGCGAGACACTGTACCGTGTCTCGCGTTTTCGTGTTTTGCCGTTTTCGTGTAATTTTTTTTCTTCTTTTTATTAAATGTGAGGTCACCACAGCACCAAAAACACCAAAAATTGTGGTGTTAACTAGGGAGGGTGTTTTTGGTGTTATGAGGTGTTTTGGCGTTATGGGGAAAAGTGGTGCTTTTACCACGGCTCAAGCACGAAAACACGAAACCATACCCCGTGCTCTAAGTTGTAATGACATAATAAACATATACAAGGCTATAAGTCCCATATTAAGAGCTCACGGTACAGGATTTTTTGGCGTTTTGGCACGAAAACGCGAGGACCACAACATAGTTGGTGTTTTCGTGTCTCCCGCCGGTATAACCAGCCGAGATGGTCGTGCGAAAACGCGAGACACTGTACCGTGTCTCGCGTTTTCGTGTTTGGCGTTTTCGTGCATTAATTTTTTTTTTTGAAATTGAATATTATGCAAGGCTGGAAAATTTGTGGAAGAAGCTGTGTTTTCTAAAGGTGAAGAAGAAGAAGGTGAAGAGGAAGAAGGTGGAGGAAGGTGGATATGTGTTGACTTTTTAATTTATTGTTTTTTTATCTCTTGACACATTTAGTCCTTTTATTTTTGATATTTTTTCATTTAGTGATTGCAAGTTTAACTACATTTTAGTTTTAATATATATAAAATTTGGTTTAGATGTATTGTTTTATTT